>JAKCPI010017240.1:0-28568 GCA_023213315.1 Euborellia annulipes
GGTGTTTATAAAATAAAGGGCAAAAATTACCTAGATAGGACCCAAGATTCTTAGCAAGAAAGAGGTACTTACTTTTATTGGCAAGTGTATGCTTAGAAACTTCACCGCGATCGTTGAGAGGTCCAATAGCCCAGATTATAGGCTGACTAGTATTTAAGAGGATAGATCTATCCAATTTATCGGAGGCTACCAACGGCCTTTGATACGTCACAATAGAATATCCATTAACCATAGCTGCATTAAGCGGTGTAATGGAATTGCTGTTAGGAAGGAATCGTTCATCCGGACAACTGCCACGTAATCCGAAACATTGTGATTTGTCATCTAGATAGTAGTCGTCGGCATAACCTCGAAGTGTGGTGATCCTGCGTATGCAACCGCTACATCGCCACCTATCATCTGACTGGTCACATCCGATCCGGAGAGTCGAAAAGACATGTATTCTCCAAAATCTGAAAATATAAGTTTTCTGAGAAATTTTTGGATAGGGACTAGACGGATAATCCGCTGAGGGTTTTAATATTGTGGACCTCGATCCCCTTCCCCAAATTGTTGTGTCCTTAAAGCCAGCAGGCTTCGCCCCACTTTTGCTAATTAGAAGATCGAGTATACTGTATATAATGGCGCGGGGGTGTCCGCCTGTCTGTCTTTATACAATCCGATTTCCCTCACTTAAAACTCAACGATTTCCAATGGACAAATCCCATAAAAATACATCATGTAGTTTCACAAGGGGAGGGCACGACCCTTGAGATTTCATTTAGGGATGAGACTTCGGGTGATGATTGTAGACCGTTAGGGGGTTTACCCCTTGAAGTGCAGTGCCCCCAGCAACGCTCAAGTAGTTTTCGGAGAAAATGGCGTTAAAAAATTCAAAGTCCGCTTTATATACTAGTTAGGCTTTTTATATGACAATGGCGACAATAGTCTAGTAGGTAACGTGTCTACCTACAAATGGGCAGCAGGGTTCGAATCTCGCCTCGACTTATTTTTTTTTTTTTTTAATTAAATTATTTATTTTATTGTTTTTTTTACAATTAAATAAATGTATTATTTAATATTAAAGATTATTTATTAATAAATAACTATAGTGTTATTTTTCTAACAAAAAAAAAGACTAAATTTTAAATCATAATTTTAATTACGGTATATTCAATAGTAATATTTTAAATAACTACCGAATAAATACACTATTATTTAATAAACTATTATTCAAAATACTATAATTTAAGCTATTTATAAGTAAAAAGTTTCAATCTTATTTCTTGATTTTTACATTATAAGAAAACAATTTATACATTATACTTTTTATTACAAACATGAGCCTGAATGATAATCATCTTAAAAACATTTAAAACAAAAATTTTTTCGGCATCTAGCACAATTAATGAAAGCGGAATAATTTTTACAAGAACAATGAATTATTTTTTTTTTAAAAGATCCAGTTGGAAAACAAACAAACATCATTTACGTTTACAAAAATTTCTATTAATAAATAATCTATAATATTAAATAATAAATTTATTTAATTGTAAAAATAATTAAATAAATAATTTAATTAAAAAAAAATAAGGCGAGGCGAGATTCGAACCCCAAGCGCCAGTTTGGTGGGTGAACACGCTACCTGCTAGACTATTGTCGCCATTGTCATATAAAAAGCCTAACTAGTATATAAGCGGACCTGAATTTTTTAAACGCCATTTTCTCCGAAACTATTGAGCGTTGCGCGTTACTCTTTCAAGGGGTGAAGCCCCTAACGGTCTACAATCATCACCCGAAGTTTCATCCTAAAATGAAATCCAAGGTCGTGCCCTCCCCTTGTCAGAGTCTAAGCTTATTATACCATAATGGACAAGTTAAGAAGAAATCTCACAATTATTATCTTATAATTAATCATATAAAATATGAGAATTTATAATACAAACATTTTTGTAGATAGTCCCACTACTCAGAGTAAATTTCTTACCTAATTAAATCTCATAATTTAATTACTGTATTTTAATTTATTAATTTATAAAATATAAAAATTAAATTATATTAAATAAAATGTAATATATTTCATTAATTATTAAATTAATTATGAGATTTAATTTGTCAATTTTTACTTTCTCTTACTTCTATATATGTTAATATATAGAGAGAGAAAGTATTGGATTCATGTCAAAAATTCGATGTCGAGATTTTGATGGATATACACGTTTTGAGGTCCCCTGAGTCCAAAAAAAATGGTTTTCGCGACATGGCCTGTCTGTGAACAAAATATCTCAAGAACTAAAAGAGCTAGGAGGTTGAAATTTTATATTTAAGTTAGGCACGCCCATGGGAGGTGACACGAAGCTTTTGGACAAAATCGACCAAAGAGTACTAGTACTTTACTGATGCACTTTTTCAGTTTTTTTCGATTTTTTCAAAATTCGCTCCAACGATTTTTTTTTAAATTCATAAATCAATTATTTTTTAGATGCTCTTTAAAATGTATATTCTCATTTTGCCATTGAAATCTTCTGAAGACCACTTTACTCTTGTACTCCATAGAGAAGATAGGAGAAATGGTTGCCATGGTAACAAAATATAAATATTTTCGCATATAACTTTTACATCTTGAAAATCAAATGTACCATAGTGTCGGAAACTAAATACGTGTCGACAAAAAATCTGGTGTGATAAGCACAGAACACAACTTTCGATTTCCGAAGGTAAGAGAAAGTTGTGTGCTGTGCGCCACTCACACCAGATTTTTTTTATTTTTATTGGAACAGCAGACAGACAGAGAGGCTTTTTCTCCTCCTGTTTCCACTTTATCCATTCTCTTTCTCTCTCTTTTAATGCACCATTTCTCTTTCATTTACAATAATCCTAAATAACCAGCGATTATGAAAAAAAAAAAAATAAAATAAATAAATACACGCAATATGTGAAAATTATTCATTATTTAAACGAATAATTTGTTATTTATTTAGGCCTAATCATACTTGAATAATAATAAAATAGAGAGTGGGGAGGGGGGGGGGAGGAGGTATTGTTCTCATATAATATTTATTATATTATGGACATTACAACACGATTTATCGTCTATTTTCATGATGATGATGTATGTGAAAGTTGACTTGAATAATTTAATTAGAGATGGGTTTTCGATTAATTTCACACTTTGTGTTCTTGATAATAATAAAAAAAGTCTGGTGTGACTGGTCGCACAGCAGACAATTTTCGGTAATTGACAGTTGTGTACTGTGCTTGCCACACCAGATTTTTTTTGTGTCGACATATGTTTAGTTTCCATTTAAGGTGAGCGTCTCGGGAGATTGCGGCCACAATTTTGAAGATATCGACCTCAAATTTTTTTTTTTAATTAAAGCTATTTAAAATATCTACAACTTAGAGAAGCCCTTTTTTTGATTTTAGAAAAAATAAAATTTTTTTTTAGATTTAATCGCATTAAATAAAAGATATTTTTAAAAAATTCGCTCTATATCTTATAGATAATTATATTAGTAATCATTGTGTTAAAAAATAATTAATTTTTTACCCTTAATTAATTAGCTGGAAACTTTCAAATGAAATGGAATAAATCCCTTGTTTCCCTATGGGGAAGACTAACGCCATCTCTTGCCGCCTAGAGTAACTTGGTACTGAATCGCGTTCTAACGGCTTTTAGAGACACGCACCTTAAAGACATGGAAGAATATTTATATTTTGTTATCATAGCAACCATTTCTTATATCTTTCCTATGAAGTACAAGAGTAAAGTGTGCTTTAAAAGATTTC
Organism: Euborellia annulipes; assembly: GCA_023213315.1. NCBI lineage: Eukaryota > Metazoa > Arthropoda > Insecta > Dermaptera > Anisolabididae > Euborellia > Euborellia annulipes. Next base: position 3,769 of record JAKCPI010017240.1, read on the forward strand.
AAGAACAAAATGAGAATATACATTTTAAAGAGAATCTAAAAAAAATAATTGATTTATGAATTTTTGAGAAAATTCATAAATCAATTAATTTATTAAAAGTACATTAGTAAAGTATTAGTACTCTTAATAAGTTAATTATTTATAATAATTAGAGATTATCTATGAAATTTTTTTTTTTTATCAATTTCATATTATCTCTAACACGTGCATTAACAGAAATAACAAAAAGTGGCACACAGGGCTTGCTTGCTGCCTCTTGATTGCTATTATAGATAGAGGAAATAAATCAAATAAAAAGAATCCGGTTTTTTTTTTTTATTCATTTTCTTTTTTAAGTAATGAGAGATAGGGAGAAAGTGTTTTTTTTTTTTTTTTAATTTACGTTTATTCAGGGTTAAGGGTCAAAAAAAAGAAGAAATTCTCTTACTTTTTAAATCAAATAGTTTTTAGCTAAAAACATCTGGTGTGACTGTCGCACAGCACAAAACTTTCTCTTACCTTCGAGAGTTGTGTTCTGTGCTTGTCACATCAGATTTTTTGTGTCGACATGTATTTAGTTTCCGACAGTACGGTACATTTGAATTCAGTTGCAGATGTAAAATTTATAAGTATGGGAAAATATTTATTTTTTGTTACCATGGCAACCATTTATCCTATCTTGCCTATGAAGTACAAGAGTAAAGTGGTCTTCAGAAGATTCCAATGGCAAAATGAGAATATACATTTTAAAGAGCATCTAAAAAAATAATTGACTTTTGAATTTTAATCAAAATCTTTGGAACGAATTTTGAGAAAATCGAAAAAAACTGAAAAAGTACATGGAAGTACTAGTACTTTTAGACAAAATATCAACCCTCTGGGTTCTGGTTCCAGTAGCATCGTAGTGTCTCTTGTGATCTCACAATTTCTCAAACTTGAAGCCAATTTTGAAGCACACTTTACTCGTACTTTTTTTTTTTTTTTAACATTCACCCTTTTTTCTCATTCACCTCACACAGTCTTTTCGGCAACTTAGGCCATTTAAGACTTTGACGATAACCGTTATTTAAGAATTTATCTATTATTGGGGTCCAGGCATTCTTATTTAAGCCATCTGGTATCCAGATGGCTTAAATAAAATCATCGGACTGCCTGGGGTCCGAACCCGCGACGTTTGGTATATGAGGTTAGCACTCTAACCTCTACACCAAGCCCCGAGGGCTACTCTTGTACTTCATAGGAATGATAGGTTGCCATGGTAACACAATATAAATATTCCCTCATGTTAATAAATTGAATTCAAATTATGTACTGTCGGAAACTAAAATAGCGACGCAAAAAATTTGGTGTGACAAGATGTGCTGTGCTGTGCGACCAGTCACATCAGATTTTTTAAATTTATTCATTTATGAGAAGCTGGAGGCTTTCATCTAGAAAATATTATTCAAAAATTCCATCGTATGATAGATAGATAGTAGGCTATCAAAAATAGAGCGTGACGAGCTAGTTAAAAGGTTTTTAATGCCATTTAATATGTAGCCTCCTCTTCCTTCATTTATACGTGTATAGACGGTTCGTTGATAATCAACAAGTAGATTTACAAACTTTTCCTTTCTTTTCTCATTTTTAAAGCATTTATAACTAATATAGCCTCCTAATAAATGTATCCTAAAACTCTAATCTCCCAGCCTAAAGGTTACTCTAAAAAAAAATCTAGTGTGACTGGTGGTCGCACAATATACAAATTTATCTTACCGAAGGGTCAAGACACCAGATTTTTTTGTGTTGAGATATATTTAGTTTCCAATAGCACTTTAGTTAACTTGACCACTTAGTTTTAATAAGTAAAAAGTAAAAAAAATCTGGTGTGACTGGCGCACAGCACACAACTTTCTCTTACCCTACGGTAAGAGAAAGTTGCCACTGTGCTGGTCACACCAGATTTTTGTGTCGAGATATATTTAGTTTCCGATAGCACCTTAGTTTCAAACTTGCATTTTAAATGTTGACTGCTTCAAATAAACTATGGTTATTTTTCAAAATTTTAATCTCATATTTGGACATTTTATACACAATATAGAATCGTAAATAAATACAAAATTTCATAAGAATTGGAAAAAAAAATTTTAAATGCCTAAAAAGTTCTAAAGGGGACCCCCTTTTGAATCGAAATTAACATACAAATCCCTATAGGAAATTAACATTAGGCCTATGAGAGAAGGCGGAGAGACAGGCGATAATGTTTGCAAGTGAGAGAGAGATATATATATGTTTTCTCCTAAGCAATTAAAGACACAAATAAATGGGAATTTAAATAATAATTGATTTTTAATCTAAAAAGAAAAAGATTTAAATTCCGTTACCATGGCAACCATTTCTATCTTTCCTATGAAGAACAAGAGTAAAGTGGTCTTCAGAAGATTTCAACGGCAAAATGAGAATATACATTTTAAAGAGCATCTAAAAAATAATTGATTTTTGAATTTTAAAAAAAATCCTTGGAGGGAATTTTGAGAAAATCGAAAAAAACTGAAAAAGTACATCAGTAAAGTACTAGTACTTTTTGGCCGATTTTGTTCAAAAGCTTATTTTGAGCGTGTGGGAAGGTACCTAAGTTAAATATAAAATTTCAATCCGGTAGCTCAATTCCTTCATGCTAAAAATCTGTCCACACATACAGACACACGCACGCACACACGCACGCACACACACACACACACACACACATACATACACACAGACCAATTTGCGGGACCCACTTTTTTGGACTCAGGGGACCTCAAAACATGTATATCCATCAAAATCTCGACATCGAATTTTTGACATGATCGCAATACTTTCTCTCCTATATATTTCATATATAGGCTAAGAGAAAGTAAAAAGTCAATAGATTCAAAATTTCCATACGCTCTGTGTTTACAGGTAATTTGAGGGCACTCTAGAAAGTCTATCCTAAGTTTCCGACCTCGAGGGCCCTGTGCTAAATTGGAGAGGGGGCAAAAACCTCAATAATAATAATTAAGCATATTTTCTCTACCATAGTCCTAAGCAAAGTTGTAAAACAATAAATTTGCTAAAATTTGGCACATAAAATGAATTTGTAAAGGCAAATTACCTAAGATACAGTCGGGTCAAAGTAAGACAAATTTTTTTGAAATGTAGAACTTTGTCTATACTTGATCGGGCATATCTCGATTAATATTGGGCCCTACGAATTCGGTTTTACCATATTTTAGCAAATTTAATGCTCTACAACAATGCATTGGAACCTGGTGGACAAAATATGCTTATTTTACAAAATATAAGCGAAAAACCTATAAAAGTCCAAAATTGTTGAGGTTTTTGCTTCCACCCCCGCCTCCAATTGAGGTCGAAAACTCAAGATAGACATCCTCGAGTACCCCCCAATAACCTGGAATATTTCCCAGCCCCCCCCCCCCCCTATTTTTCATTATATCGATTGGACTAATCTTTATATTAGAAATTTTTCTATTTTGGGAAATTTTATTATGTTTAATATCTTATTATATAGAAATTTTTTCAACCCTCCCACCGCCCAGAAGCAAATCCTGTTTGCGCCATTGCAATAGAGAATCCTAAATAAATACAAAATTTCATAAGAATTGAAAACAGTTTTTTAAAAAGTTAAGAGGATCCCCTTTTGAATTGAAATTAACATGCAAATCCCTATATGGGGATTTAACTTTGGCTCTATGGAAGGAAGAGCCGGAAAATGAATTTGCAAAAATCTGAAATACTTTGTTAATTAGTGGTAAAATGATAAAATGAAATAAAGAAAAGAGAGAGGAGCTTACCAAGTTTGCTAACGAGTTGAATAACGATACTTTCGCCTGCTAACGCCCAGCGCACCTCAAATGCAAGATCCTCCCAGAGCACCTCGCAGTTTAATTTCGACTGTTAACAAAAATACAAACAAACAAAAAATAATAAATTTCCATGTCATCTGTTATTCTTTCTTCTTCTTTATATTCGTACTTACCTATAACGGTAAAAACTTCACTCAATTAATAGGTGTGTTTGTCAGCTCCATGTTTTTTTAATATCAATCAATTTCTAGACTAAATATACCTTAAGAGTGAAATAAGAATATTAAAGGCCGGTTGTTTAACTTATAATTATATAACTATCTCTTGGATAAGCTAGACTTTCGAATCTTTTCACAGTTAAGCTAATCATATGATTAAATAAGGGCCCAGATCGTAGTTAACTAGCCAAGACCCAAAGTTCGGTATAAGACTTAACTAAGGAGCTAAGCTAATCATATGGTTAAATAAGGGCCCAGATCGTAGTTAACTAGCTAAGACCCAAAGTGTGGTATGAGACTTAACTAAGGAATAAAATTAGAAACACAATTTTTTTTTTTTAGAAATTTTTAAATTTTTGTTAAAAACCTTTAATAAATTATAATTTTTAATAATTTTTATAAAAATGATGCCTTTATTAAGTTGCTAACTTCACAAAACTTTCCTTATTCCTCAAATAGCTAAATTATATGTGAAAAAAACTCATTTTTTTTTATTTACATCTAAGGCTAAACGTGCTCTTGTTTTCTATATCGATGACGGGAAAAATTTGACTAGAAGTGAAGCAACCGTCCCTATGAGATTGAAAATGTAAAGAAAAATCTCAACCCATTTTTATTTTTCTTCATTCGCCTTCTCGTCTTTCGTTTGTCTCCGTATTAACTCATCATTGGAAATAAATAAATAAATAAATGAATATATAAAATCCAACTAAATAAATCAATCAATAATTGAGAATGTATTTCTTTTTTAAGAATTAAATTTATCATACCTGCATGAATAGTATTGTATAATATAGATAATGTATTATATTTTTAAAAATTGTTACACTTATGTAAAACCGGAGATAAATAACTCTAAGCATGTATTTTACGGCTCTGAAGAGAACAAATAGTTCTCAGGGCCATCAATAAATTCTATTCTATTCTATTCTAACCCAATTGACCACCAATTTATACATTTGACATCTCTTAATTATAAAATTCTCCCGACGTTTCGGTCTTCTTCAGTACGACCGAAACAAGATTTTCAGTCGAAACCGTAACCGAAACTTGTATTTCCTATACAAAATTCATATCATTTGACCTTTTTTTTTTTTACTTTTCCCTCTTGAGAAAATATTAGACTTTTTTTTATTATTTTTCCCTCAGCCCTTATTTTGGTACAAATGTCATTCGACGTTTTTTTTTTGTGTGTGTGCGAGTCTAATCTCATCTTTTCAAACACAGGTTTCGGCTGGTTTTTGACCGAAACCAGAATTTTTGGCCGAAATCGTAACCGAAACCGAAACTTCGGTCGGGACCTAACATTTATCTCATATTTCATTTGATTGATATTGGGTAAAATCTTTTAATAATCTTAGAAAACAAAATACAATAAAAAAATAAGGATCACGATCATTTACCCCTGCAAACTAGTTCGCCATAGGATAAACTAATTTAGCCTGAAATAATAAATATTAGTTACAGCACCCAAAAAAAAAATAATAATTTTTCTAAAAAAAAATTCCTAAATATTTATTTATTTTTTTGATTACAAGATAATATTTATTTATAAATTGACTTTATTCGTTTTTTTTCTTTAAATTATTTATATATAACATAATTTAAATATATAAATAAAAAAATAAGTTATGGTAACATTCTCCAATAAAATAAATACAAGTATATAATAGCATCATAGTTCCCATTTAAGGCTGATGATGTCTGATGTCAAACAAATCTTTAATATTATTTATATCTTTTGCTCACAGATTTGGACAGAAGGGCGTTTTACACATTTGCTGAGAAAGTAATTTAATTAAATATTTGAAATTAAACAGGGTATAGGGTGCGGGAGAGACAGTAGCCATTTTTATTTAATTTCTAAATGTCGACGTTTCGGTCCACGACCTTCCTCAGGACAATTATTTGCTACCGAAACGTCGACATTTAAAAATTAATTTAAAGTTTTTAATTTCCTAATGACGTCACTGTAACATTCTGTTTATCTGGTCCTTACAAAATATTTTCAATTGATTTTAATTTGAAATTCTTTTAGATAAAAAAAAATTTAATTATTTTATATAATTTTATAAAAAGTGTGATTTAAAAATGACAAATAGTTTTTGAGACAGAATATTTAACTTTAGAATTTTTTTTTTTTTTTTTTCAAATTTTTCCCGCCCAAGGGCTGACAGTTTGACAACCCTAGGGTGACCAGTCGTCTCACATATTCGGGTAGAGTGCTGCATTTCTATTCAATGTCCCGGGGGCTCGCTGGTGTAGCGGGCTATTTAACTGGCTAGGGCCGTCTAGCGTCTATGTAATGGTGTCGGTTTGTACAAAGAAGATCCCTGTTCAAACCCTGGGCGTGCGGAATTTTTTCATTAAATAAAAATATTTATTTAATGTAAACATATACCTTAAGCTGGCACTGGATTGGAATATTGGATCTCTCCGCAATAACCCCCAGGCAACTCTACGAGGAGAGGGAGTTGCTGTGACATCCCATCCTGTGGAAGGGACGTAAAGAAGGTTCCCTCTCAGTGATGCATTCTTCGAAAGGAGTCGGTGCTGAGGGAGTTCCTCCTCGAACTAGGACACGATAGCATAGAAGAGGTTGGATATAAGGAGCGGGGTGGAACCAGAAATAAGGATTAGTTCACTAGCTAGAAATGAACGAAGGAGGAGGAGTTAGAGATAGGAAATGATGTAACTTCACGGGGTGCCGGTAGATGGCTACGGCCAGAGGCCGGTTGGGTTTGAGGTGTGTGTCTCCATGCACGGAAGCACCTCGGGCTAATAAACGGGGATCCCGATAGGAATCTTCAAATAATAATAATTCAATGTCCCGCAAAATGAAGTGCATTTTATTTGTAACGTTTTTTTTTTCTTCCGTTAATAATTATTTTCAATTTTATTTGTGACATTTTTGGAGATATCCCTACAATACTGGTATTTTTATAGAAATATATTTTTTTTTTGTCTTATTAAACGAAACCTTTTAATATATTCTAAAGGGGGAGGTGTATGTCCTTTTTTATTTCATTTATCCCTTCAAAAAAGTAAAAATAAAAAAATAAAAAATATTTATTTTCTTCAAATACTAAAAAAGCAAATTTTTTTAGTGCATTTTATTAAAAAATTTTTTAGGCTATATAAGTAATTTAATCAAATTTTTTGAAGATATAACCTATAGTAGATGTTTGGTTTATACTATTGTGAAGGAAATAAATATTTTTTTCTTTATTTAAGTATTTATTATTATTTTTTTTGTAAGTAAGTTGCCCCCCCCCTGACTCAAATTCGTTCCGGTGCCCCTAGGTAATCACCCACTGAATTAATTTAGCAAAATATACTCAGCACATGTGTAAAACGGCCTTTAAAGGGAACTATGTATGTATATATATCTTCACTTTTGATTTTTCTCACATTTTATGTACAGATATTTTATAAAATTAAATTAAATATAAAGACTGGTAACTTATAAAAAAAAAAAGAAAGGAGACACGCCGCCATTGATTAGAGAGCCTCTTTTAATACAATGTTAGATATAAGTGTAAAAGCTATAAGAACTATCACAGGTGAGTTTTAGAGAAAAAAAAAAAAACGTTTCGGCCTTCTTCAGGAATTTAAAAAATAATTTTATTAAAATCACAATTTAGAAAATATATCCTGTTGATGACCGAAACGCCGATTTTTTTTATTATGATTAATGTTTGCCTTCTAAAATATATCATTAAAAGAGAAAGCAGAATATTAATTTCAAAGATTTAGCTCAACAATAAATCTCTGATTTTAAAGCAATGAAACAAAAGTGAAATTGACAAGATGAAGAGGAATTTTTTCTTTTCTACAAAAAAAAAAAAAAGTTTCTTATAGGAACAGGTTGTCAGAGGGGGGGAGGGGGATCTTGTTTGTTACGCCCCTCGTTCATCACAAGCTTCAGTCGTTAGAAGTCCTATCATAGGGTATACAAACAAATCTGAAACCTATACAGTAAAATCCCTCTTATCCGGCCTCGGATTAACCGGTTATCCCAAAAGTATTATAAATTACATATATTAATGATACATTAGTACATTATATTATATATGGATCCTGTTACGCAATTGTGTGTCAAGCGCAAGGTACTGTGATTTGAGAAAATTAACATTAAAGTTTTTCTGATTAAAATTGTTTTGATTAGATTATAGATCATTTTTTTTTTGTCAATTGTGCAAGTAAATACTGTAATTATTGCAGATATTCATAAATTATTTCTAAAAATACGACTAATTTAGAGAATAAACAATAAAAAATTATTATTGCAAAATTCTCCAACAGTCCAATTGTATTTGCAAAAATGCTTCAAAGTCTCTTGACACATGATTGCAAATTAATCTATGCACTATTTATATTAATAAAATAATTTTAGGTTTATCATTCAAATATTAAAACGGAGTTATTATTCAAGTTCTTTCATGGTTATATTTAATACTAGTAGCATAGAAACTTTTTATCAAAATTACATTACCGTAATCAATTTCATTATCAGGAATAATATCAAATTAAGTACCGTACTACGAAACAACGGTACATAAATCATTTTTGCAAAATGAAATTTCTGCATTGAAATATTGTAAAAATAATTTTAAGCTTTTACATTATAATACTATTAATTATAGCATTTGAAACAATATTCCGTGCTTAACACAATTTTGAATTGTTTGGCGCTTGACACACTAATGTGTAAAAGGGTCCTTATATAAATTCCTTTTTTTTTTGTATTTTAATTAAACTGTGTGTTGCAACATTGTGCAATATGTTTTGTGGTTAGGAGGGGGGGGGGGGGAGTTTGTTTACTCGCTTGCTTCTCAGTCTATTTTTCTACTACAGAGGCTTGAGATCTGTTAAACAAAAATGAACGAGTTAGGAAAAGGAAAATTTGATTGAAAATCAATTTTTCACCGAAACCTCGGATTAACCGGCCAAACGAGTATCCAGCTCCGACGAGATCGGTTAAGAGGGATTTTACTGTAATTGCTAATAACTAATTGTTGTATTTTTATATTTTAATTCTCTTATAATACGTAAACTTTAATTTTTTGACATTGGCCAAATGGCTTCATATTGCCGTGGCCAAGAAATTAAGAAAAAAAAAATTTTTTTTTGACATGTTAAATAATTTTTGAACTTTTTGACTTTAAAATAAAATTTGTATGTGGATTATCCCATATATTTCTTTCTATCTCTATGAAAATGTCTCGGCGTCTTGATTATTTTTACAATTAAAGCGGGCTGTGCAGCTAGTTTAAATTTTTCGGTATTTGAGGCAATATAGAATTCAAACGTTAACGATACATGTGATCCAGACATATTTATTTATATCTGATAACCCACCCACTTCCCTTGGGTTCTGACGTTATCAATATTGACATTTGTCACAATCTTTAACCTTACGGCCCCGGGGAGGATTGAATATTAAATCTATGCAAATTTCGTCTTATGTTTTAATGGTTCTAAATAGCCCTAGACGCCAAAAATGACCAAAATACAAAAATAAGTTTAACTAAATAGCAAACAGAGGATTTTTATTTGGCTGCCTTAACACAATTCAATTTAAATATTCATCACAGTTACGACGCCATCATTTATCTAATAATAATACATTTTCCAAAGTAGTAGGATAGAATAAAAGTGACACAACAGCTTCTTTATTTTATTTAAACCCACAATGACGTGTCGGTCATCTTCATGGGTAAGGATCAAGATTAGAGACATTTAGACGACCGAAACCGTCGCTGCAGGTTTGAATAAAATAAAAGAAGCTATTAAAATATCATCAATTCAGCTATTCGCCTCACTAATGTAATATAAATAAAATTTCTTACCTTGATCTTTTTCTAAATAAAAAAAAAAAAAAATAAATAAATTTAAGTTTGATTTAGAAAAGAGAAAAGTCTATTTTAGAGAAAATTTCATTTTTTTTTCTATTATTCATTCATTCATTCAAAATAAATAAATAAATAATTTTAATTTCATTAAATAAATTCAAAAGAAAAAAAAAACGTTAAAATCTTTGAAATTTCCCACATAATAAAATAAAATATATAATAGAATATAAATTGAAATATAATACGTTTAAAAATGTAATTCAAAACCTAAAATTATACTTTTATTTACTGAAATTTTTAATAAAACTCAAAAACACTAGGTGATATGCTTTAATTTATTAGTATAAAACACTTGGTAAGTATTTTGACCAAGTGACCAACTACTTATCGAGTGTTTATACCAATAAACAATCACCTTGTGTTTTTATTTCTAATTTACCCTCATGAAAACGGTTAAAATTTAATAAATTTACGTAGGCTACCCAGTAGATGTATTTCCGTACCAAAAATAATTAAGCCTTTTAATTGGGTATAGGAGAGTTTGTAGCCAAGGAATTAAATAAAAAACTTTTATTTAATTAATTAACCGTCGACGTTTCGGTTGTAAATCACGACCTTCTTCAGAACGATTAATTGATAGAATACAAGGATAACAATTGACGCCCTGAGAAAGGTCGTGATTTACGACCGGAACGTCGACGGTTTATAATTAAATAAAAGTTTTTTATTTAATTCCTTGACTGCAAAATCTCCTTTACCCAATTCAAAGTCTACAGCCACTTCTCATCACTAGTTAAGCCTTTTAAATTATTTGAAATTTCTACAGGGATCCACGTTTATTTACCCAAGGTGTTTTTGCGCGCAAGAAAACACTCGCCCCGTATCTACCGTGAAGTTAAATCATTTTCTATCTCCAACTCCTTCTCTTTCGTTCATTAGAGAACTAATCCTATATCTAATTCCGCCCGATTCCTTTTATCCAACCTTTTCTATGTATTATATTTTTGGAACTGAAATACGTCTATATTCTTCTAAATTTTTTAATGAAATCAAAACTATTTCATCTAATTCACCATAGATCTTTTTACAAACCCAAAAATGAATATTTACAAAACCCTCCTCCAGTTCTACATCACCCAATATTTACAAACCCAAATTAATACTGTTAGTGCCAATAATAGAAAAAGAAGTTTGTTAGTTGTTTATTTTTTTATTTACATATACTGTACATGCAAGAACTTTGTGTTAGCTGAGAGACTCACCCCCTCCCATATCTGATTGATTTTATTCCTCAAAGAAAGAAAGAAAGAAAAAAAAAAAGGATGGAAAAATGGCAGGCGAGACCAGAAAAAGAAGAAAAAAATTTGGGAAAGTGCTTAGAAGCGATGGAAACCGTTATATTGTTGTTGTGGGGAAATAAAATGTTGTTGTTGTTGATGATGATGATGAATTTGTTGTTGTTGGGGTATGAAATGATTAAAGGATCGACGTTGGATGGCAGGTTGTTGCTGCTGCTGCTGTTGATACTGTTGCTGTTGCTGGTACTGCTGCTGTTGTTGTTGTTGTACCCGGTATTGTTGTAGTTGATAATGTGGCTCGTTTTGTAAAGGTGCAAGTTGATCATGCACGGTAACGCTACGCACGATCTCGATATTGCTGGCTGCAGCCGGTAGAAGACTCCGGATACTCGGTGGTCGGTAGGTGGTTGGTTTGAGATATTCGTCCACACCTCTGCCTCGGTTGTTGTTGTTGTTGTTGTTACCGTTGTTGAAGCCCCCATTTGGGGAGGGAAAGTGACGTTGGTCATGTAAAATGGAGGCGGGTGGAAGTGCAAAGTTTTGGAGATGTGACGCTCTTTGCTGGAACAATAATGGACGAACAGTACTTGGTCAGGGTCTGGAGAGTGCAAAGTGAAGAGGGATTCTTTTTTTTTTAAATCAATCTCTCTTAAGAGGAATAAAATTAAATGAAATCTCTCAGCATACTAATTTTGATAAATCCATAACCTTCACAGTAATTTTTTTTAGACCTGTTCAGATTTTGCATTATTGATTAAGTTTTATGGGACTATTAAAACGTACACTCATATTCTAAAAAGAATTTATGTATGATATGTCAAAATTAATGTGATATTATTATTATACCAGATGCCGAAAAGCTGCATACCATCTGCTTATTTCTTCTCTTTTTAGCCAATCAACTCTCCAAAATTTCGGAGAAAGAAGAAAATTATAAGAAATAGCTGTTCAATATTAGACAATTTTGTCTTCAAAATTTTTAATAATTTTTCATAAAGATACTGTATAATATTGTAAGTTTTCAAAATTCTGATTGATAGTTCTGATAGCAGAGAATAGTTTTTAACTGGAAATTTTTGAAATTTCAAACTTATAACTTGAACTTTTGGAAAACATTCCGACTATTTTTTTTGATATTCGAACTCATCCTAATTTGTGGCTAAACCCTGAATTAGAAGTATGGATAACAGATTGTCTTTGGGTAGGAAAATAATATTTTTTCACAAAATAAACGAAAGCATCTACATGCTACTTGGTACACAAGACCCTTATATGGATATTTTGTGCATTATTAACGGACTCCGCACCAAAATAATAATCAGAGATGATACCAAAAAAATCGACCTGAAATTACTCCATTTCTTTTCAATTATCGAAAGTCTTCTTTTTTACTGCTCCTTTTTACTAAAAATTAAGTTTGTTTTTATTAGAATGCATTTCACATCAGAGAAGTCAGTTTCGAGTAGTTCTTCCTTCATCAGACTACACTGCAGAACGTTAATCAGTGTTGTAGATTATCCAATTAGCATCAATTTTATTTAAATTACCAAAACAAACAATTTTTTGATAAGACTTTATGATGAGAAAGAACTTCTAATAAAAATTTCAACAAACTATTTTTAACAAGAATGTGAGTATGTTTCTTATTGGCGAGACGAGTTAACTTTCGATTCAGCCACGATTTTATTGGGTTTTGATATTTATCGTTTTCTTGGGAGGGTTTCCTCAAAGGGTAGGTTTGTTTAAAGTTACAGCTTTTAGAGGTGGAACACACACTTATTACATTAAATCCGTTTGTGATGCCACAGATACACAGGAATGAGATTTTCTCCCACTTTTCGGACAAAGTTGGATAATTATTTTTTTTTTTTAGCTAGCAGAACTTGAATCAGAGTTGCGTTGCACCTTTGTATCCGATTAGCCACGAGCCTCTATAAAGGATACACTCGAAAAAAAAAAACTCTAGAGAATAAATTTATTATGACTAATACGGGAATTTCCCTCTCCAAGCAGACATCCAATTTAAGCTCGACATTGAGCCTCCTCTAGTAGGTCTTAGGGGTTCAAAGTAGATATATTGCATGTTCCGACTTTGAATCTAAAATGGTACAAATTTCATTTTTACCATTCCGGGGACCAACCTAATGGGAATAAAAGTTAGGGCCTATTAGTAAATAGTATGATCTCAAGGTTCAATTTTGTAGCTAGGTGGGCTTACAGTGCTCTAAATCAGACCTTTTCAAGGCCAGAGAGATAAAAATAGGAGCTAAATTTCGACTCGGGTAGATCATTGATAAATTTTCACCATCAAGTTGATTTGAACCTAACCCACACAGCACAAAATATTGCAGCAATTTTGCAGAAATATTGCGAATCTTGCTCAATATTGACAATACTGCAGCAACATTGATGCAATTTTTCAGCTCAAACAGCAACATTGCAGCCATATTGCCACAATATTTCTGCAATGTTGCAAAAAAGCGGACATAGAAATATTGCAACAATATTGCTGCAATCCTAGTTTGGAATATTGGTTACATCAATGTTGCTGCAATATTGTCAATATTGAGCAAGATTCGCAATATTTCTGCAATATTTTGTGCTGTGTGGGAAGTTGCTTTTTGCATAACAGCCACCTTATTATAAAAACACCCAAATTTTTTAGGGGTTATAGCACCCGGAATTTAACAAAAACCTCCAAGAATTATGATTTAATCATAAAATTGATCTCAATTTCCTTTTTTTTTTTATTTAGAAAAATCATAAACTGTAACATGAATATGGATGTCAATTAGTTATTAAAAAAAAAAAAAAAAACCAAAGAGGAAGAAGGAGAGAGAGAAAGGATGCGATTAATTATCAATCTCCTAGATTAGATTTTTTTTTTTAATGGTAATAGTAGATAGATTAGTCACGATATTATTATTTTTTTCTTGTTTGTTGTTTAATTAGCAGAACATTATATTACATGAAGAATTGCACAATTAGACGTTCAAATAAAAACTCAGAATTAATCTCAATTTAAATGGGAAAATTAATATCTCTAGTAAAAGGTCCAAATTCGGGCTACCAGTAAAAGGTCCAAATTCGGGCTACCAGTAAAAATATGTAGGAACAATGAATAAAAACCAGATTATCTACAGTTGCCATTAAATCAACTTCCAAACGGTCCAGGTAGGCGCTGACTGACAGTGATATCCAGAAGTCATATCTATTTCTTTCTTTTGCTCTTAGTACTACCCTTAGACACTCTTCCAAGTATTTTGGAACAACAAATTCATATATTATTTATTCCTTATATCCATACATCTGAATCCGCCGACCCCGCACCGCGGGAATAATCAGGCGAGGACAGAAGAAGATATCCATACATCTGAAAATTATCTTCAAATTCAATAATAAAGGCCTTCTGACAACTTAGTCCTAGTAGCCCGAATTTAGACGATTTTTTTTAGTCCCAACTTTTGAGGTCAAATATCCAAGATGTTGCCGTTTAAACAAAAACCCCAAATTATCCTTAAAATGATGGTATAATGATGTTACCCAATTATGCATATCTTCCAATAAGATTATTCCCGAAAAAGAGGTTTACGGGATCACTTCGTCATCCATTCATGAACTAATTTAAAAATACTAGATGACAATTCATTCAATTTCAACGTTTTAAGTTGTTCGTCACCCTTGACCTGTGGCTCAAGGCTAGAGATTTTCTGGTACCAAAGATCAAGGGTCCGCACCCCATAAATAAATAGAGACGAGGTCTAAATGGCCTTCGATGCCGAAAAAGACCTTAAATGAAGTTAAAGAAAAAAAGTTTTACCTTCTTTGCTGTACCCTAACATCCTGTTAGCCCGAATTTAGACCATAGCTCTTGCATGGACCTTCTCCTATTCCGGGTGCTGTTTTTATGTGTAGGCAGAGTTTTGGAAAATTCCATTTAAAAAATATTTAATTATTTTATGTGGACATTTGAGAAAGATCTTGGTTGACAAGCAATGCCAAGTAGCAGTGAACCTTGGATGGGTTATTCTTTGAGAAGTCTGTTCTATTAAATTTGTTTAAAATATAGTTGATCCCTCGGAATAATCCAATCGACTTGTGTTTTTATATTTATTTAAAGATAAAAAAAAAAACTTTCATCTTAATTCACTCGATTAGAAAACAACTTTTTTTTTTAATGAAAATATTTAATTACAGATTGTCATTCACACTTTCTTTATTTTAGTAAAAAAAGGACAGATTTTTTTTTTTAAACTGGTTGATGATTGATGATTTATTTATTCCTCCTCCCACACATAACGATATGTAATTAGGTCATGTATGTTTCAAAACAAAAAGATCAACTCCCTACACACACACACACCCTTTTTAGACAATTATTAGGTTATTAACATTGCATGTTTTGTTCTCATTGCTCGTTTGACATTTTCACCTCCTAGAATGAGACACTCCTTTCCATTCCCGCCTTTATTGTTTATTCAAATTGCAATTAATCTATAAAATTTGTTCCGTCATCAGGATCACCGAAGATTTTGCATATAAGAGGAACATCGAGTTGACAATTTTTATTCTTTTGTTTATTCACTTTACGAAACAACAAGTTCCTTTTTACACATGCGTATAACATCCGCACTCCTATCTTTTTTCGACACCCATGTAGAGGAATATACTTAAAAATAAATTGGGAACTATTAGCATGTTGAGAAATTGCCTTGTCACCTTCTGTGAATAAGGTTTTTGTTAAAACTTGATAAAAAATGGCAGACTAATAAAAAGTAGCCAATATAAATGGAAGATATCTTGCTTTATCTAATTTCAGATGAAGGTATGATGTTCTCTGTTATAAATGAATTAGTAGAACTCGTTCATAACATACAAGCTTAAGTTTTTAAGGAAGCTCATGGCTGATTGGATAAGCTTGGGATTATGAAATTAGAGCAACACAACTTGAGTTCAAGATCCGCTTGTCATAAAAAAAACTATCCAACATCCTCAATATCTCCTCATAAGGTAGATAAGTGGGAGATAATCACACCCCCTGTTATGATGTGGTATCACAAATTGAACAGAGCCTAGACTACTAACTTTAATTCGTCCATTATCAAGTTATTTTAATTAATATTGCTACAAAAAATCCAAAAGATCCTAGAAAAAGGTAAACCAGCAAAGTTCCAAGAAATTATTGTCTGATATAATAATAATCCAGAAGTAAGGATAAAGCAATTAAACTTATAATTCTGGGTTGAAGACAACTTAAATTCACTTACTAAAAAAAACACTTGATAAAAAACTATCCAACTTTATCAGAGATGCTTCAATTCTATTGAAAAAGGAAACGGGAATCCAATTAGATATAGCTCTATTACTATTGGTGTTACTTCTCGGACTAAACAGAATGTAAAGAGATGATAATCTATATTTCCTTGATTGCAATATTCAAAAAGCATCGTATTAAAACCATTCTTACCCAAGGCTATTTCTGGAATTCATTCCACTTTCTGATATTACCAGTTCTTTAAGTTTTTAATATTGGTCCTGTTTCTATCAAGGTTTCAATGCTGAAAGGTCTTTTTCAAGAAATTTGAACTTTAAAAAACTTGTGAGAGTCGATTAAAAAAAATTATCATTATATACATTATTTTTTGGCGCACCATTTTCCTTTATAAATAAAGTCCTGAAATCTCTTTGGTTCAGTATTTTAATTCTTTGTTAGTTGTGGTTTAGGTCTTTTATGTACAAAGTTTAAATTAAATTTATAAGATAGATAGATGCTGAGCATTACCTGTGGTGAAACTCCGAGCATCTTTAATGATGGCGGCACATTGACTCCTCGTGGAATACGAACATGTCCAAAATCGACAGCAAATGCTTCACACCAGACACCAAAATGACCGATATCGAACACAGTGAGATCACGTGGCAGTGTGAGCACTATCGTTTTATGGTCGTAACGTCGAAGAGGTTGTTCCTTGCCGTTTTCATCAGCAACACGGATACCTTGCGAATTGGGTTTAGTTCCATGGCCCACCCAAAATTTGGCATCTGTAAACCAAGTAAATATATCAACAATTAATGTAGAGTTCTACATTGCGGAATCATATAAAAAAAAAAAGAGTAAGGAATAAAAATGAAGTACTAAAAAAAGCGACCAAACATCCAGAATTCTTTTAGTGTTACCAGAATCTGCCTAATATTATTTATCCCGAGATTGTTCTAAATATATTATAACCCTCCAGAAGATAAATTGAAAGGAATAAAAGTCCAAACTTCCTCTCTACGTTCATTCAATAGAACTTTAGAGCTCTTCCAAGTTAGTTCTCCTACTGCAGATTTTATTTCTTAATCATACACAGCAGAAATCCCGGAGATAAATGTATACGAGTAGCTAAAATAAAGTCTAAAATTTTCAGCAGATTCAGAATAGGTCAGAATAGGGAACGCAAGTAGCTAAACCGGATAAGCTGAGGATTACGGATCTGAAGTTTCAACAAAACTCGGGTTCGAATCCAGATTGCCGCAAATAATTCAACATATTCGAAGTCTCCTCTTAGGGGAAGAAAGTGGGAAAAAATCTCATCCCACAGACACAAAGGACCTAATTTGAGGTCGCCTAAGTGACCTAAAAATGGGGATGATTCCTACTTGGTTAACCCGGGACCTGCCGAGTGGTGTGGGTGACTGGAAAGGAGCAGAATCTCATAAAATCCATCCATGTTAGGAGTTTCTACGGAAATACTGTAAAATTTTTACTAATGCGAATTTCTTATACTCTTTAAATGATCGCATTAATTTATTAAAGCCGAAATTCCTCCAATTTATTGAGACTTTAATTTACAGAAAGAAAGAGGATGTAGCCAATAATTAAGCCTCTAATTGATACACACTTTTTATTGGAACATTTCGGCAAGGATCCACTCTGCCATCTTCAGCCTTCAATAGGACTTCTAGCTATCGCTCGTGGGTACCATTAAAATCCACTTGCAGTGTATTATTATCAACTCTATTTTTATATAAATATTTGAACATTATACTCTTTGAAGGCTGAAATGGCAGGGTGGATCTCTGCGGTAACGTTCGAATAAAGAGTGTTTATAATTATTGGCTGCATCCTCTTACTTTCCAAACATTAACAGACACGATCCGCTATTCGACTTTTATTCACGCAGAGACTGTACTGTCGTATCTTGACCTGCAATTGATCTAATATGCCAGATAAACGTACGAATCAATTACTCTCTAAGACTTTCTAATTCATTCAAATAATTTGTGGTTAGCTTTGCGGTTGACATGATTTTATTTATTTGATTTAAGTATTTCTTGTGCGGTTAAGTTAAGAACAAAAAAAATTTACCGGGTGCCTCTCCGTCATAACTGAAATTAGGCAGCAGCAATGTCTGTGCGTCAACGATAACAACAGGATCGCTGCTTACGCCGTGGATGCCTCGGAGTCCTTCGAGTTTTTGTGGCATTGGAATATCCAGATTCTTTGGGATCTTCACATCGCCGAAATTCACCTGCAAATTAAATTTTTTATATCATTGTTAGGCCTAAAATACACAATATTATCTTATTGTCATCCTAGACTTCTCTTCCACGATATATACAATTCTTATTAAGGTGGGGTAGATTTTGAGCTTGCTAGATTTGGTTCCAGGTTACCGTGCATGGTGAAGAGAGGGTATTTCTACTCATGAAGTTTATTGTTTTGGAAAGTTGACTTTCATATTTAAAATATAAATAAAGATGTAATGATTATGCAAAAAATAATTCGTTGTTGACGAATTGCTAATATGACTTTTATTGAAATGCTTCGGAAAATTATAAATATGACGTCTAGGATTTTTTTAAATTAGCTCTTTCGGCTAGGGGTTTTAAGGTAATATACAGTATATATTTATACAGATGGCTAGGATAGTGATATCGAAAAAATGGTACCCAGACACCCTGAAATTGCAGTAATATTGCCAATCTTGCTCAATATCGACAATATTGCATTTCAAACAGCAATATTTCTGCAATGTTACAAAGAAGCGGACATCGCAGCAATATTGTTGTATCGTTGCTGCAATATTCCTTTGTCCGCCTACCTTGGAATATTGCCGCTGCAATATTGCCAATATTTTGCAAGATTTGCAATATTCATGAAATATTCTTGCAATATTGTCATTATATCCATAATTCGCAATGTTTCTGCAATATTCCAATTTGGGATCGATACTAATACTCGGTATGGTGTCACAAAGAAAGTATCAATGGCAGTAAAGTATCGGAAGAGAAAAATCAAAATCAGTATTAGATCTGAATATCAATATTGACATTGGTTAACAACTCTAGCCTCTCGGGGACGGGGGGAGGCGGGGGGACGTGTATCTTATACACATTATACCTGATTAGATTAATTGGGGGGGTGGGGGGGGTGTGTGGTGGGTGGTGTGGTGGGGGTGGGGGTTGTTGGGGTTGGGGTTGTTGTTGTGTGGTTGTGGGGGGGGTTGTGTTGTGTGGGTGGGTGTTGTTGTGATATTTTTTATGTAGTGGTAAAGGTAGATTATATTATTGACTTGTATTTGGGTTGTGGGTTTTTGGTGGTTGGGTTGGGGGGGGGGGGGGGGGGTGTTTTTGGTGGGTGTTGGGGGGGGCCAATCCTCCCAACAATACACAATCCCTATTGATTCTTAACAAACATATGTCGGAAGTTTACTTCTTATTTAAGCCAGATCTTCTAGCAGGTATTATAAAAAATTAAAACAATAAACTACCAGTTTTGGTCTACCAAGAGACCACCAGTCATCTATCAATAAAAATCCTGAAAATAGAAAATTGGTTTTAATTTTTGATAATACCTGCTAGAAGATCTGGCTTAAATAAGAGGTAAATATGTTTGTTAATCAATGGTCTCATGCAACTTCCTAAATTCTACCTATTGATTCTTTTGGTGCATAACTTTAAGGCGCTTTTGATGGGTAGCGCCTCTCGTGGCAAATTGGGCCAATTAATCTGCCGTTCTCTTGTAGGCCTAACGTCCAGGCGTTATTCTTTTAGTATATTAAAGACTAGCTCGCTTCGTTTACCCTGGATGGCTAGTATATTAAAAGTTAAAATAACAAAAACCGTCAATTATGACTTTTCAACCTTTTTCGTATCGCTACCGATGAGTACTCAGGTCGTTCTAAACGCTAATTCCTTGGGGTCTCCCATCCGAAGTTTCACCGCGCTTCTGACGTACTATCGGTACAAAAAAAGCAGGAGTGATAGCACTATTACACTGTACTGTGCGGTTAGTCACACCAAATTCTTAATTATAAAATTTTCAATAAAAAAATACTCGTTTTTTGGAACATTAATATAGAAAGAAGATGATCAATTAATATTTTTTTTTTTTTTTTTTTTTTAATATTAAAACTTTCTTTTTTTTTAACTCATTAGAGAAATTCTCAATGAAGATTGGCAAAAAAAAAAAAACGAATGCGGAATAAATAAATAAACATTATTTATTTAATAAACAAAAAAAAAAAAAAATCTGCATAATTATTAATTTGAACAAGTTTAAGTGATAAGGAAATGAACAGGAAGAAAAAAAAAAAAAAAAAAAAAAATGAGAAATTAAAGAACGACTAAACTTCCTTCCTTTTCTAGAACATGTTATAAAAATCACTTTTTCTCTATCTCACTGTCCAGTCCCCCCCCCCCCCCGAGAAATAAATAATCTGCAATGAGTGAATGGATTAGATTGCATTCCTTGATTTTCTTTTTCACACCTAAAAAAGGAAAGAATCCGATTTTATCAATAAAAAAAAAAAAATTTCCATTACTATATCGGTTGCTTAGTCCGTTGTGTTTTTACTAAAAAAAAAAATGTAGAAATTGCTTATATACTCATTTTTCCAAAATTTTGCATAATATTAATAAAGAAATCTTGTCAAAAAGCCATTATTAGATATTTTTCTAAAAAAGTGAAATCAATTATACCCCATAAGCAATAAAAAACATTTCTATTTTTTTTTCCTTTTGTTTTGTTGTATTTTTTATTTGTATTGTGTTTGTTGGACCTAGCCACCGAGGACTAGCGCCTCTAAGCGGGTCGTAATAAATTTATTTATTTATTTATTTCATAAAAATTCGTCAACTAGATTAAATAGTCCTTTAGCACTACTAAATAAAGAAAAAAAAAAATTAAAAATTGAAATTAAATCTCCCAATTATCTTATTCTAACTAAATTAATCAAATTTATAATAAATTTTATTTATATCGCATTTTGGGGCTCGCTGGTGTAACGGGCTAGGGTGTCGTCTTCTAGAAAGAAGATCTGCTTTCAAATCCTGGGCTTGAGGGATTTTTTTCATTAAATTAATGTAAACAAATTCTCAAATAGGCACTGGATTGGGATAGTGGATCTCACCACAATAGCCCCCAGGCAACTCTACGAGAAGAGGGAGTTGCTGTGACAAGAGACGTAAAGAAGGTTCCCTCTCAGTGATGTATTCTTCAAAAGGAGTAGGTGCTGAGGGAGTTCCTCCTCAAACTAGGACATCCTTCCTAACATAGAAAAGGTTGGATAAAAGGAACCGGGTGAACCAGAAATAAGGATTAGTTCACTAGCTAAAAACGAACGCTTAGAAATAGGAAATAAGAAACTTCACGGAGTGCCGGTAGATATCTACGGCCAGAGGTGGAGGTGTGTCTTCGTGCACGGAAGCACTTCGAGTAAATAAACGGGGATCCGATAGGAATTTCAAATAATAATAATAATACATTTCTGATATTCAACATATTTATTGAATATTCATTTAGAATTAAATCATTTTATCAAAGTAAATAATTCATTTTTATACGGGCTCAGGGATTGATATTTTTTGACTATATGAATACCGATCACGAGTTACCCGAACTAATAGCATCTTACTCCTCTCGCAGTAGGGCATTGAATGGATCTTCCTACTATGATAGACATGAAATGATCCAGAATGGGTAGATGGGAGGAGAATCTAGATTATGTGGGTAGCTTGTCAAAAATAGAACAAACATAAATAAGTTGACTAGGTAGAGCCGGCGCCCTAGGATAAGGGTAGTCTACCCGCCGCGAAAGCGTGAAGGTCCTGGTTCGACTCCAAGGGGTGCAATTTTGCCCAATCTTAAGCACAAACATATCTCGCAAACTTGCTATCTTAAATAAATAATTTGACTAAAATTATTTTATTTTGTTTCAGATTAACATCAGACATCGACTTTCAAGTTTTTCCTCTTTTTGGTGAGTCTATTATTTTATCAGCTAAACTAAATTAAAAAACAAAAAACAAACAAGGTTATATACGGTATTTCAATATATCATTTATTAGTATAATAAACACCTAATATTCTTAATCTTTTGCTTACTACTATTTACGAGGGCAGGTCATTAAGTCCGTGACTTTTTGAATTTCCCGCCTCTTAACTGAAATGGCAACACTGCTCCTGTCAGCAGGCAACTATCAGCTCGAAATTTGAACCAGATGGGTCTTAGTTTTTGTTTGACATCCATTAATAGCAGACTATCTCGTGATTTGAGAAGAAAATGGAAAAAAGTGAATCCATGAATTGGGATACGAATCGCTCCCTCACCCGCCCTATTCTCCGGACTTAGCCCCGAGTCTTGTTTCCAAACCTAAAAAAATGGCTCGGCTTGACTCCAACGATGATTTTGATGCCCTCGACAAATCTTATTTTTTGGAAAGGATTAAAAAAAAATCGGACAAACGTTGGACAAAGAGTATAGAGCTCAAAGGAGACTACGTTGAAAAATAAAATAATTTTTTATCCAAATCACGGATTTATTGACATGTACGTTTTTTTTTCGAACTTACCGCAAATTCATCACACCAAACTGAGAACCATTTAATATGGTGTAGAGTTTTCCCTTCTGGTAAGGAGAGTGTGACATGCCTCTTCCGATATCGACTCAGTGGATTCGCCCTGTCAACAAACAATAATACAACAATTAATCGTATTTGTAATTTTTATTTTGTCTTCTATTAGGTACACTTATACTAATTTATAAACAAATTGTTGGGGCTCGCTGGTGTAATGGGCTAGGGTGTCGGCTTCTACAAAGAAGATCCCTGTTCAAACCCTGGGCGTGCGGGATTTTTCATGAAATAAAAATATTTATTTAATGCAAACAAATCCTCAAGCAAGCCCTGGATTGGAATATTGGATCTCACCCAAGCCCCCTGGCAACTCTACGAGGAGAGGGAGTTGCTGTGACATCCCGTCCTGTGGAAGGGACGTAAAGAAGATTCCCTCTCAGTGATGCATTCTTCGAAAGGAGGGTCGGTGCTGAGGGAGTCCCTCCTCAAACTAGGACATCCTCCATAGCATAGAAGAGGTTGGATATAAGGAGCCGGTTGGAACCAGAAATAAGGATTAGTTCACTAGCAGTAGAGACGATAGTAGGAGGAGGAGTTAGAGACAGGAAATGATGTAACTTCACGGGGTGCCGGTAGATGGCTACGGCCAGAGGCTGGTTGGGTTTGAGGTGTGTCTTCATGCACTTAAGCACCTCGGGTAAATAAACGGTGATCCCGATAGGAATTTCAAATAATAATAATAAACAACCTATAAGATTCTCTTATTTAAAGAGGAGTTCTCTCATTTTACTTCCATTCAATCCAAACAAGGATATATTTTGATAATTCGTTATTGATTTTATAAATGTTTGTCGTTGTCATTCGTCGTCGTTATTGTTTACAAAAGAGAAGGAAGGGTGAGAAAGAGACAGACAGTAAGATCTTAAATGATTGATAGTGCCAAGTGGATAAACATCTTAGAAGTGTTGATTTCATGACCCAAGGCTATTGTTGTTGTTGCATTAAAATAAAAACGCAATGATTGAGTCATTAGAATCATTTAAACAAAGATTAATTTAGTAATTAAATTTAAAAAGACAGGCTATATATCTTTTAAATCAAGACAATTTACGTAATTTAAATATTTTTTACTTTAACTTAAGTATATATGTAATATATATTGAGAAAGCATTGCGATCATGTCATAAATTCGATATCGTGATGTTGGTTATTAAAAAAAAAATACGATTATTGTCTGGATGGGGGCGCGCCGCCAAAAGTAACGTATCACTACTGGAGTGAGGGAAAATAAGTCGTTAAGATACTCTACATTGCTAATCCTCCTCCAGGAATCAACAACTCAATAATAAGAGTTGGATTAGGGTTAGAGCCGCTCATACATGAAATAAAATTATTAACAGATAAATTCCACAAAAGTAACTTTGCGACACCCCAATCCACTGATTTCTCAAAAAGGTCCTCCCTGACTCCTAACCATTTTTCAAATTTTTTCTTTTTTTTATTTTTTTCCTTTTTTTTTTTTCCTTACTGTTTCCTGATTTTGCGTTTTTTATTTAAAAATATGTAAGCGGAGAGGTTGTTTAAATTTTTTCCCTCTGATGGAAAAAGAGAAGAAAAATGTAAAGGCACGACCGAGTAGCAACATCCGAAGTGGGAGCCTAGTAGAGCCGTGACCGGAGAAAAATAATGTATATCAAAGCTTATAATGATGTCATTGACCTGGGATTTATCCAGACATTTTAATATTTTAATTTTTTTTAAATATATAGTAATAATTAAAAA
>JAKCPI010017241.1:0-48336 GCA_023213315.1 Euborellia annulipes
GAATCGTTTATTTCAGAAACCACCTAAGTGCGTTTTTTTAAACTTTCGGAAAACTAAAAAAAACTGTTTTTGCAGCTTAAGTATAGGTCTAGTCTACTTCAAATATTTTTTTATCAAATCATAAACATGCTATTGGGATAATCTGATTTAAAAAATTGCACTTAGGTGGTTTCTGAAATAAACGAGTGATTTTTTTAAAAATTATTATTGAAATTAAGTCAAACCATTAATTTTAACCTGTTTTGGTATCAAAGATAAGTAACAGACACACTTAAGTATAAAAAAGAGTGTTTTTACTATGCCTAAATCGAAAAATACAAGTAGACTACACGCTACAGTATGTCTATATACACAGCGTATATACAGAGTCGTACTGCAGTCCTTTGAGCCTAGCATTCCGAATAATGTTCCGTTTGTATTTTTCTTCGTGCACAACACCACGCCTACGCTTGGGAATAGGTTCATCATCTGAACTATCCGACATGGCTTAAGAACTATATAATGTTATATTGTATTTACATGGTTTTATATTGTATTTATATTGTTTTGTAAAATGTTATATGTTGTATATTATGGGGATGGCCTTTGGCACCCGGCTTAATAAAAAAAAATAGCTTTTATGGTCAAGTAGCTAGGCGTTACATAAATAGGGCTATTTTTCGATATTTTTTTGCCTAAAAAATGAGGTTTTTCGAGAAAAAAAACTAATTTTCGAGTTAATTACTCGGGATTTTTTTATTTATTCTATTAGAGGATTTGTTTCTGCACCAAATGACATCCCATTTAGTCTGATCGGATTAGCCGTTCGGAATCTACAGGGGTTTAAACTTTCAAATTAGAATTTACCGCAGCGCGGTAAAATAAAATGATAGGAAAAAAATAAATGGTGAAATCTTTAGCTGAAAACTCATTCTTTCTAACCGTATATTCTCCATAATTATACCTCTCAAGACAGAGGAGTTATTCAAGCCGATAAACTTTTTCGTGCATGCCCCTCTAACTTGCCTCTATAGACACATGATTTGTAAGACGTTGTCACCTCAAAAAAAAACTATATTATGTAATAATAAACAACAACATAACACCTAATTTTCATCGAAAACTCACGAAAACTAACTACTCAGTGTTAGGTAACCTTTGAATCAAACCACCGAGTCACAAAACACGTGATGTCTACAGGGCACGAGTGAAATTTACTGCAGAAAGAACCTAAGCGACGGCTGCGAGTCACAAAACACGTGATGTCTACAGGGCATGAGTGAAATTTACCGCAGAAAGAACCTAAGCGACGGCGCTTGGGTTCTTTCTGAAATAAACGGATTATTTTCAAGGCTGCCAAATAGCATTGTTGATGAGGAACATTGGTTATTTCGGCACTAAAAGATGTATTTACCTTTAAATTGTACATTAGCACCAAAAACACATTTTTTGAAATTTTGTCCCTTAGGTGCTTTCTGAAATAAACGATTCAATTGTTGGTGAAGCTGGAATCGTATGGTGTGAAGGTTCTGTGAATGATAATGACACCCCAGCGATCATGACAAATGAAAAAATCTGTGTCGAGATATATTTAGTTTCCCATAGCACCTTAGTTTCAAACTTGCATTTTAAATGTTGACTGCTTCAAATAAACTATGGTTATTTTTCAAAATTTTAATCTCATATTTGGACATTTTATACACAATATAGAATCGTAAATAAATACAAAATGTCATAAGAATTGGAAAAAAAAATTTTAAATGCGTAAAAAGTTCCAAACATTGATTCGCAAGATCAGGAGATACCGGAGATCGCCCCAGGGAGGGCCATCTTACAGCACTATATTAATCAACGGTGCTCATAACGTAGACAAATGGACATTTTCTAAAAGTACTCAACATTTTATTGATCTAATCTCACATGTCAAAGAATTCCATAGCCTTGAAGACGATACTAAAAATGACTCCCCAAAGGATGTCGTTCTATGATTTGGGATCAATATTTGTCCCTCATCAGAGCGCAGCAACCTAATCCCATCCTCACTCCTGAATTTAAAGAGGTCGTAGAGATATTTAGGGCTTTTGTTAGCGAATAAATTATAAGGGAATATTCCTAAAAGAAGCGTCTACGGGCCTTTAGGCGCAACCATCCCAATTTCCGATAGAAGGGTGTAATGTGCTCATAGATTGGGACATCAAAAAAAAATCTTATGCAAGCGTTGAGAACTCTTTCCAGTTTCCAGAGAGAGAGAGAGAGATATATATTTTCTCCGATTGAAAAAAAAGAAGAACAAGTGATATATAGAGAAAAAAAAAACTATATTATATTATACTTATAATAATAAGAATATCCTTTTTACAAATGTTAAATAAATTTTAATTTTTTTATTGCAAGTAATGACCCTTTCTAGAGGTGATTGGGTTTTGAAATTATACATCATGTAAATAAATGTGAAATGTTTTAAAGCTTCACTTGATCAAAGCAAGCTGTTATATGTGTATGATCTGTGCTGTTAGTCAAGTGATTAAACATTTAGTGTTAAGAATACGATATTATATATATTATTTACAGATTAATTAATACAATGAATTTGAAGATTTATAATTTCTAAATCTATTCTATTCAATTGTAAGACGTTATATTATAAATATATGTTTATTTTCGATATTTTATTTAATCTTAAAAATAGTTAAATATTTTTCGAGATCTATATATTTAAATAAGATGTTTGGTCTCACTAATAAAAAACACTCACATGTCTTGTTGAATATATCCATGACTTGTTAAGTCCGAATCGAGGTATTTTGAATACTATTATCTTATTCAAATATATAGATCTCGAAAAATATTTAACTATAACTTAACCCCCCGGCCCTCGGGGGTTTGCTGCTTACAGTAGTGTGTTAGAGCAGACCCAGATGTCTGTCCCTCTACTGATTTAACAAGCGGCGCATAAGTGGAAAATTTTTCTTTAAAGTTTTTCACTTTTTCGTTACGAGTTAGTAACTTGCGCGACTAACTGCATATAAGGGGAAGTGAGTTTTATTGGTGCAGGTCGAGGGTCCGGTGGCCTGGTGCAATGGATAGCACGCCTATGCCCCGGAAAGGCGGAGATCCTGGGTTCGATTCCCGGGGGCCATGGGATGTTTGGCCTCACCAATAAAAAAACACTCACATGTTTTGTTGAATTAAAAATAGTGTCCCCTTATAGCACATCCATAACATTTTAGACACCGTCTCTATGTCTGACTGTTTTCAGTAAATAAATAAACATGAAATGCAATAGTACTTGTCATTATAACCCTACGCTTCTCTCAAGTTAATGGCCTTTATCGCTCCGAGTGACCGACGGTATCCCGAAGGAGTAAAACACACAACATAACATAGATAAATATAGAAATACTGATTTCGTATTTAATTATTTTGTATTAATTGTTTTTATCGTTTGGTTTCTCTATGATGAATTAGTAAATGTCTAATGAGATAGAAATTTTCGATTAAATAGTTTAAAGCAAATTTCACATTCATATTCTTTTAACCAAGAATGGATTGCCATATGAGCGTTTTAAAGAGGATTTTTGATTAAATTCTTTTGAGCAAATTTCACATTCATATTCTTTTGGCCAGAATGAATACGTGAACTGGGTGTTGAGATACGATTTTCGATTAAATCGTTTAGAGCAAAATCACATTCATATTCTTTTAGGTCAGAATGAATTAGTAAATGTGTGTGAGATGAGATTTTTGATTAAATTGTTTAGAGCAAATTTCACATTTGTATTCTTTTAAGTCAGAATGAATTCGTAAATGTGCGTTGAGATGAGATTTTTGATTAAATTGTTTAGAGCAAATTTCACATTTGTATTCTTTTAAGTCAGAATGAATTCGTAAATGTGTGTTGAGATGAGATTTTTGATTAAATTGTTTAGAGCAAATTTCACATTTGTATTCTTTTAAGTCAGAATGAATTAGTAAATGTGTGTTGAGATGAGATTTTTGATTAAATTGTTTAGAACAGATTTCACATACAAAAGATTTAACCGATTGGGATTTTTTATTGCAGAATGACGAGTTCGAACTTTTCTTTTAGAAATCGACGGAGTTTTCTCATTTTCTTCTTTTTCTTAAATTCTTCATTTTTTTTAAAAGTTTGTTCTTTTTCTGAAAATGAAATGACATATACTTATATAAAAAGAATAAATAAAAATTAAGGTAATAATTATTATAGATTGCTTTTTTTGGATGGTTTTTTGAGAAAATTAAAATTGCGGCAATTCTACAGAATAAAGTTCCAGGCCACCTAGAGGGCGCTGAGGTGATTCATTCTTGATTCTTTCGTTCTTCTTTTTGGCATTCGTTCTCACTATTTCATTTAATAAGACGCCATTTTATATATATATATATAAATTTAAATATACATCTCCCCGGACCATTTAATATAAATATATATATAGAGGTCAGATTCTCAAAAGATAAGTCGGATTAAAATTTCCTTTTAAAATTTATTTTTGAAAAATATAATTATACAAATAATTAGTCGATTATTATATCCAGGGCCTTATTTCCAATAAAAGTCACGCTGATCGGCCGCAGTCGTGTGTACATTTCTTCCTCCTCCCTCCTTGCCTATCGACTTTTACATTAAATTGATCAAATAAATCTTTGATATTACATTAATGCGCATGTATAGAGAATATTTTTTTCTCATAGTTTTGCTCGGTCATATTGATATCCTTCCACCAAATAGAATAAGTAAAACTTCAAAATGGGGGATAGTGAAAAGGATGGTCCGGCTGGAACTGCATCTATTGAAAAATACCTTATATCAACAAAGAAAAGGACAATCGATCAAGACAGCCCACCAAGCAATGTACAGGAGGCAAAGAGGGAGAAGATAAGTGAAGAGAGCACAAATGAGTTGTTGAAGAAAATCTGGGAGGAAATGAAATTAATGAGACAGGAAAACAGGGAGGTGAATGGAAAAATAGATGAGATGAACGAGAGAATAGAGAAGGTAGGAAGGGAGAAGAATAGAATAATAAATAGCCTTCAAGAAGAAGTCGAAGTATTAAAAACTGAAATTCAGGAATTAAAAAGAAAGGAAGAGATGAGAGACAGAAAAGAAAGAAGCTTTAATATAATTATAAAAGGAATAGAAGAGGAGGAACGAGAAAATAGTACGAGAACAAAAGAAAAAATCAAAGAAATGATAAGAAATGAAATGCACATGGAAGGGATTGAAATTGAAGATGCTGTGAGGGTAGGGTGGAGACAAGGAAACAAGGAAAGAATGATTAGGGCGAGATTAAGGAGCGGAGGCGAAAAGGAAGAACTAATGAAAAATAAAAATAAATTAAAGGGTAAACCAATATTTATAGAGCATGATATGACATATGAAGAGAGGGAGGGGAGAAGAAATCTGATTAAGAAGATGTGGGAAAAGAGAGGGGAGGGAAAAGTGGCTTTTGTAAGGGGGAATTATCTTACAGTGAAACAACAAGGAAAAACAGAAAATTATAGATGGGATAGGACACACCAGAGTTTAAAGGAAATTCAACCGGGATCGAGAAGCGGATCGGGTCCGAGAGGAGGAGAACGGGAGAGAAAGGGAAGAGATGAAGATATGGAAAAAAAGGATTATGTTAGTGATGGCGTACCGGGAGGATCCCGGGACGCTTGAGAGTGGCTGGACCGTTCGCCTACCTTATGCTCAGAAGAAAATAAACATCAAAACACAGAAATAAGGAAAAAATCACTGCCGAACAATAATAGCAACAAATGTAGAATATTATCTTATAATATATGTGGACTGAAGACTAAAATCAACAACCCCTTCTTTAGAGATTATATTAAAAGTTTTGATATAGTGATATTTATAGAAACATTTGTTTTGGAGGAGGATTTTATTAACTTTAATAAATATTTAGGGTCATTTGAAATGAAATGGATTGGAGCAAAGAAGAACAATATATATGGCAGACCTAGTGGAGGGATGATGATTGGGGTGAACAGGTCATCGCAGGTCTTCAACAAAATAAAACTAGAATGTATTGGTGATAGATATATTGCTGCTCAAATCTCTAAGAACGAAAACGAGCATGTATTCCTTCTCCCATGCTATATTAATTGTAATAAATGGGAGGATGACTTTTTGTCTCTTTACAACTTTATAGGAGATAACCCCGGGATGGATATGATAATTATGGGGGATACAAATGCCCGTATAGGAGAAGAACAAGTCTTGGAAGAAAATTTGATAGCCGCTACAACAACATCATATATAGAATTGAAAAGGACATCTTGTGACAAAGTGATCAATAAGAATGGAAAAAAATTTCTGGAGATGTGCGATGATTTTGGGCTCATTGTTTTGAATGGAAGAACCAAAGGTGACAGGAATGGAGAATGGACATTTGTAGGAGCAATGGGCCAATCTGTGAACGATTTGGTGGCAGTCTCAGTTCAGGCCTTGGACCTCGTAGAAGACCTGGAGGTTGACGCGCAGTTGTTTTCTGACCACCAACCGATCGTCTTGACAATAA
Source organism: Euborellia annulipes (assembly GCA_023213315.1). Lineage (NCBI taxonomy): Eukaryota > Metazoa > Arthropoda > Insecta > Dermaptera > Anisolabididae > Euborellia > Euborellia annulipes. The sequence continues at coordinate 6,522 of JAKCPI010017241.1, forward strand.
GAAATTTATCTGCAAAAGGTGCTATGGATAATACAAACAAACTTAGGCCACGTTTAAATTGGAACAAAATGAACGAAAAAAATTATAGTAAAGGGATTCTGAAAGAAATGAGACAATTACCCACGAATTTTGGCGCTCTTAATCAAGAATTGCAAATGGATCTCCTGAAGAGTTGTATATATAATGCAACAGGGGGAAACTCTACGCAGAACAGAAATAATAACTACTCTAACAATTGCAAACAAAAATGGTTTGATAAAGAATGCCGAAAGGCAAGATGTCAAGCCTTTAAACTACTAAAACAACACAGAGTGCTTGGAGGCGATGATTTAAGAGAAGTGTATTTGGAAGCAAATAAAAAATTTAAAAAATTATGTAAAACTAAAAAACGGGAGTACTCGTTGAAACTTGAGAAATCCTTTTTGGAAATTAGAGACACGAAAGGTTTCTGGAAAATTATCTCGGAATTCAGGTCTCAAAAGGAGAGAATCAGCAATTCGATTACCACTTCTGAATGGGTCGAGTATTTTGGAAAGCTCTTCAATCCTCCAGCTATAATTAATAATATTGCATATGCAGAAGCTTATCTCGAGGACGATTATCTTGATGAAAAATTTAGCATGGAGGAATTGAACTCAGTTTTAATAAAGGCTAAAGTTAATAAGGCGCCCGGACACGACCAGATACCTTATGAATTCTATAAAAATGCACCCAAAGAGTTACTTGAATGCTTACTTGGGTTATTTAATAGGGCGTATGAAACAGCTAAGATCCCAAACTCGTTTAGGAAAGCAATAGTCTTCCCACTGTATAAGAAAGGAGAAAAACAAGACATCACAAACTACAGAGGTATATCTTTTCTGGATACTGTGTCGAAACTGTTTACAGGGCTACTCCTGAACCGCCTTTACCACTGGGTGGAAGCCAATGAAAAACTCAATGAATACCAAGCGGGATTCAGGAAGGGGTACTCGACTGTTGATAATATATTTGCCCTATCAAACATAATCAAACTGAGGACCAACGAAAAAGGAGGAAAATTATACACCTTTTTTGTTGACTTTTCGGCGGCCTTCGATACTGTTATGAGAAAGGCTTTGTTTTACAAACTTTCAAATAAGGGAATATCAACAAGGATGTTAGAATGCATCAAAGAACTTAACCGAGACACTGAGGCGAGTGTGTGGTGTGGTGGTGAGGTATCGGCCAGCTTTGAAACAACCATGGGGTTGCGCCAGGGATGTCTTCTCTCGCCTCTGCTCTTCTCTTTGTTCATTGATGATCTGCACGATTCTCTGGGGTGTGGATGCGACGTAGGAGGAGAGAACATTCGAGTCCTAATGTATGCAGATGACATAGTGTTGCTGGCGGAGTCTGGGGAGTGCCTTCAGAAAATGATACATAATCTGGAGAACTACTGCGGACTCTGGAATCTCAGGGTTAACCTAGAGAAGTCAAAGATTATGGTGTTCAGAGATGGCGGAAGACTAAGTGACAAAGAAAAATGGACTTATAATTCAAATCAAATTGAAATTGTCAAAAGATATAAATACCTGGGCGTGATAATGTCTCCGAGTCTCACATTTATACCTCATCTCAGTCAAAAACTCGGGTCATCGAAAGGTGCTCTTCACGCAGGATTGAATGGTCTCTTAAAACAAAATATCATACCGTTATCGGCCAAGTGTCAGGTCTTCAATGCTGTGGTCAGGTCCATGATGTGCTACGCAGCGCAGGTATGGGGATTCCAAGAATATGAGGAAGTGGAAAAACTCTTGAGAGCGTTTATTAAGAAAATTTTCAGTCTCCCCTACAATACACCAAATTATATATTATCCATAGAAACAGGATTCTTGCCTATGTACGCCTACACTCTCGGACTACATACACAATATATTGTAAAAATATTGAATCTACCCGATAATAGACTACACAAGAGAATAGCCAGAGAGATAATAGCAAAAAAAATTTTTTGGTATGATCATCTTAGTAGGTTGGCGGATGATTTCTCACTTACGATGGACACTGAAGTGGGTCACTGGAAGAGGACATTTGAGGAGATGAATGAGTTGGTGGTTCGGAGACACATGTTGGAGGCGAGGGAGAGGGCGAGTCGAGCAACTTATCACCTGATATACAAGGATTTAAACCTTGATCTCGGAGATGGAACCTATATATCCGAAAAAAATAGTAATTGGCAGGATATGAGATGGATTTTCAAACTCCGTGGCGAGGCGATTTGCCTAAACTACCAACCATGGATACAAGGAAAAGTCTTAAGGTGCTCTCTATGCTGCCTGAATGAGAACGAAACCGTTTTTCATTTTGTGGCGGTCTGCCCAATATTGAAGAATATTCGCCAGAGATGGCTCGGGGCCGAGAAGTTGAAATATGAAGAATTTCTCGAATTCCTGAATGGCAAGGATTGGAGAAGGCTGGCAAGGTATGCAGCTGTGGCCTGGGAGTACCGATGGAGTCTTATTGAAGAGTTCAACTTTTAAGGCTCAAACAGACAGAACGCGAAATTCGCGTCGCTTGGCGTTTTTTCAACGCCGCGAAAGGGCGCGAAATGTTGTATAAGGCAAGACTGAATCATCCCCGTCACACAGGGGGCGAACTTACGCGGCGTAAACGCTCTCTTTCGCGCGACAGCTTTTTCGAGTTGTACAAATTTACAACTCCTTCGCGCGAACAGGCGAACTATCATCAAGATGAGTGATGTTAATGAAAAATATACATATACACAATACCGGATCGTACGCCCAGAACGCTGCCTGTGTGGCTTAGCAAAAACGCCTTTCGTCGCGAAATGCGCGCGTAGCCTGAGCGTCGCGAATTTCGCGTTCTGTCTGTTTGAGCCTTTAATGTGAAGCCATCATATACATAAATAAGAAGAAAAAAAATCTCTCTCAGCGGACGGTCCCTAAAAGACCAAGCCCTATTTGCTATATTAAAGAAAAAAAAATAATAATAATAATTAGAATATGTACTATATTATTATATGTACTGTAAGGAAAGATTTTTTTAATAAAGCATTATTTTATTTTATTTTATTTTATTTTAAAAAATTTTGAAAAAGATCGATTTTATGTAAAAAATTCGAAGTTTTTACTTCATAAAATGAAAATAAAATCTCGTAGAAAGTTGATTCTTGTCTCATTTTATAGCAGATTTAATTCTCTCGAAGGTTTATAATAACCATCTTTTCGTTGAAACCTATAGATTTAATGATATTTACAAATTAGCATTTCGGTTTTGATTTATTTCTTTATCTGAAAAACAACTGTAAAATCACAATACAGAACATTCGATATAAATTTTTCCGAAGTGAATGAAATTTTTTGGGGGTATTCAAGGATGCCTATCCTAAGTTTTCGATCTCGAGGACCCTGTGGGGATAGAGGAGGGGGACAAAAGCCTTAAAAATTTGAGAATTCTTCAGTTTTTTGCTTATATCTCGTAAACTATTCATATTTTGTGAAATATAGCACAATACAAAGTTGTAGAGCATTAAATTTGCTAAAGTTGGGAATATAAAATGAATTCGTAGACCCAATACTAACCGAAATATGGCCAGTCAAAGTTGGACAAATTTTCTCGGAATAAAAAATATCCGAAAAACGAATGGAATAGTCTTGTCGATGTCCACTTTTTACCTATAAAGTATTCCGGAGTGAATTAAATTTTTACCTTATCTTCCTATCTTAGAGGGGGAGGGGTGGAGGATCAACGACCTCTAAAACTTTGAACTTTTTTCAGTTTTTCGCTTATATTTCGTAAACTAAGCATATTATCTCCCCCATAGTATTAAATGAAGTTAGCTAATTTGTAAATATCATTAACTCTATAGGTTTTAATGAAAAGATGGTTATTATAAACCTTCAAGAGAATTAAATTTGCTATAAAATGAAACAAGAATCAGCTTTCTACGACATTTTGTTTTCATTTTATGAAGTAAAAACTTCGAATTTTTACATAAAATCGATCTTTTTCAAAATTTTAACCCCGTGAGGCAAGGGTTAACGTTATCCAATTTAGCTAACACTTTGGCATTATCATTTTCTAGCCAAAAGCCAACTTTTAGAAGATTCCCCCCGAAAGAAATTAAAAAATTTTGTTTCTTGCTACCACCCTAGTGCACACCATTCACACCAGTTTTTTTAATATTGGCTTAATTTTCTTTGGTAACTCTTCGAAATAATTTTATCAATATAATTATATATTTATTATATAATAGAATAATGAATTATCAAAAATTATCATTTTTATTAAATATTAGCTTAACCTAAATCAACTTCCAAATTGTATTGGATTAGCTATTTATTATTTTTCGTTTTTATTCCAATTGAGACAGACATAAGGACTAGCTGCTTCGTTGTGATTTTACACAAAGTATTTGAATTTCTATTCATTCTCTGAACATTCTTATTTATAAGGTAATTATGAGTACACAATATTTATTTCGTTTGAGTACTAGTACTTTACTGATGTACTTTTTCTATTTTCTCAAAATTCGCTCCAACGATGTTTAAAATTCATACATAAATCAATCAATTTTTAGGTTCTCTTTCAAATGTATATTCTCATTTTGCTCTTAAAATTGTTTGAAGCACTCTTTACTCTTGTACTTCATAGGAAAGATAGGAGAAATGGTTGCCGTGTTAACAAAAAATAAATATTTTCCCATGTTTATAAATTTTACATCTGCCCCCGGATTTGGCGTAGTAGGTAGCGTGCCTACCTCCTTTATCAAACGTCGCGGGCTCGGACCCCAGCCAGTCCGATGATTTTATTTAAGCCATTTGGATACCAGATGAACCTGAACCCCCAATAGATATATTCATTACAACGGTTATCGTCTAAAGTCTTAAATGGCCTAAGTTGCCGAAAATACCGTGTGAATGTTAAAAAAAAATCTTGAAATCTAATATATCGGCGGAAACTAAATATATATATCGACACCAAAAATCTGGTGTGACAAGCACACAGAACACTTTCAATTACCGAAATTAAGAGAAAGTGTGTGCTGTGCCAACAGTCACTCCAGATTTTTATGCTTAGCCCATGATGGTATAGCAACTAAATTAATCCAAAACGAAAAAAATCTGGTGTGACTGGTCGCACAGCACACAACTTTCTCTTACCTTCGGTATTCGAAAGTTGTGAACTGTGCTTGTCACACCAGATTTTTTGTGTTGAGATATATTTAGTTACCGACAGTAGGGTACGTTTGAATTCAAGATGTAAAATTTATAAGTTTGGGAAAATATTTATATTTTGTTACCATAGCAACCATAGGAGAAATTCCTATCTTTCCTATGAAGAACAAGAGTAAAGTGGTCTTCAGAAGATTTCAATGACAAAATGAGAATATACATTTTATTGAGAATCTAAAAAATAATTGATTTTTGAATTTAAAAAAAAATCGTTGGAGCAAATTTAGAGAAAATCGAAAAAAACTGAAAAAGTGCATTAGTAAAGTACTAGTACTCTTTGGTCGATTTTGTTCAAAAGCTTCGTGTCACGTCCCATGGGGGTGCCTAACTTAAATATAAAATTTCAACCTCCTAGCTCTTTTCGTTCTTGAGATATTTTGTTCACAGACACACACACAGACAGACCATGTCGCGAAAACCACTTTTTTTGGAATCAGGGGACCTCAAAACGTGAAGATCCATCAAAATCTCGACATCGAATTTTTGACATGAATCCAATACTTTCTCTCTATATATATATTACATATATACATAGGTAAGAGAAAGTAAAATGAAACATTCTTTATACTGTAGTTTAAAGCTTGAAGTTTCCACCTAGAGTAGAATATAGTTTAAAGAATGTTGGTGCAATCATAAATTTATTTAACGAAAGGTTTAAAAGACGAGGAGCATTAAAAGGATCTCTGAATACGTTGTTGCAACCCACTGTTTGTCTTTTAACAGTTAGATAGTGGATTGGTTGCCAGCTCCTTTTGTCCTACTGTTATCTACATGCATCATATCACTCACTATTCTTAATCTTTTAATTAGAAGAGTCTTTTATCTTTATTATTTTTACAAATAAAAAATTAATCTTTATTTAAAAACAACATAGTGATAAGGTTGCTTTTCTAATCAGTCTCTCTTTCACTTTATCTTAAAAAAAAAGAAGCAAGGGTCATAGACATTCAAAAGATAATCAACTCGCATATAAAATTAATTAATTGATTCTCCTTCAATTGAATTCAGCGTTTCCTTTTCTTTACGATCATGGAGAAAGGATCTTCTCTCTCTCTCTCTCTCTCTTTTAAATAAATGATTCGTTAATTAATAAATATAAATTTGGTTAACGAACGAATGAACAAACAAACGCTCTGTTTCATTTTGCGTTTATCCAAATGAATTGGGGTCGAAATAAGAGAAAAAATTAATTTTCACTTTGGCGTTCATTTTTTATGTCTGTTTTTGATTGATGAATCATATAAGTGAAAAAATCTGGTGTGAGTGATCACACAGCTCACAACTTTCTCTTACCTTCGGTAATCGAAAGGAGTTGTGTTCTGTGCTTGTCACACCAGATTTTTTGTATCGACATATATTTAGTTCAAATAATACTTTCATATCTATATTTACATATATATATTAAAGTCAGTGACCATTCATCAGTCAATCAATTGACTTGTGTACTGGCAAAGTAGTATAAGAGATGCAACGTAAAAATATATTTTAGTTATTTTGATTGCTTGTGAAAGACCCTTTATCATTTGCTGAGAAACTATCTAAGGTTTCTTCCAATAAATTGGAAAGTAAATTTTGAAATTTTTCCGAAGACAATTCGAAAGTATTTGCTAGGGTTATGACTTTATTTAATAGGTGTATAACTATCTGCTTGAACTCATTTATACTATTTAAATAGATTGCGTTATTTGTTATAGGAATTTCTGGGATATTGAGAGAGTTAGAGATATTTTGAGAAATTGGGGGGATTGAAAAGACAGGATTAGTTCGATTATTTTGTTTGTTATTTTGCTTTCATTAAGAGTATTTGAAGTGACTACCGTAGAAGGAGATATATACTTTACGTTCTCTTAAATACGAAGGGCAGGAAATTCGTCAGAATCGTTTGTAACAGGAGCATATGATTCTTCGCTCAAGAAATGTTTTGCCTCTAAATAGGACATGATTTCATTATTCTTTGTAGCTTTTATTGTTTTTGTATCTTAAATTCTGGACAAGATTTCATATTTGTCGATGTGTGGTTTCCTTTGCAAAAGATACATTGAATAATTGTATTGGAAGTTGTAAAATTTATAAATATGGGAAAATATTTATATTTTGTTACCATGGAAACCATTTCTCCTATCTTCTCTATGAAGTACAAGAGTAATGTAGTCTTCAGAAGATTTCAATGGCAAAATGAGAATATACATTTTAAAGAACATCTAATAAATAATTGATTTATGTTGAAGCGAATTTTGAGAAAATTAAAAAAAAAACTGAAAATGTACATCAGTAAAGTATTAGTACTCTTAGGCCAATTTTGTACAAAAGCTTCGTGTATTCATGAGATATTTTGTTCACAGACAGACCATGTTGAGAAACCCCACTTTTTTGGACTCAGGGAACCTCAAAACGTGTATATCCGTCAAAATTTCGACATCAAATTTTTGACATGAAAAAAAGTGTGTTTTATCAAAGGCTGTGTGCGCTGTTAGTATAAAAGCATGGAGGAGTAGAGGGCGATTCTAATGAGACCCCAAATCTTTATAAAATATTAAATTTGTATTTTAACACACCATATTTTTTTTTTTTTTGTCAAATATTGAATTGGAATTTTTTTTTTTTAATATTTTCTACCTGAGAACTTGACATGAAATAGAAACCTAATCTAAATTTAAATTTTAAACTTTCCTTATTTACATTAGAAATTACAGTATCATGATTTGCTTCGTTCATCTTACATCGTCATCATTATCCTTGTCTGTTTATCCAAAAAAAAAAAATATTTTCCTACGTAAAAACCTATTCAAACCAATTTTATTTTCTCTTCCTATATATGAATATATATAGAGAGAAAGTATTGGATTCATGTCAAATATTCGATGTCGAGATTTTGATGGATATACACGTTTTGAGTCCAAAAAAGTGGTTTTCTCAAAATAGTCTGTCTGTGTGTCTGTGTTCAATTTTAAGCATGAAGGAATTGAGCTAGGAGGTTGAAATTTTATATTTATGTTAGACACCCACCTAGGGCGTGATTATAAGCTTTTAATCAAAATCGGCCAAAAAGTACTAGTACTTTACTGATGTTCTTTTTCAGTTTTTTTCGGTTTTTCAAAATTCGCTCCAACGATTTTGATTAAATTTCATAAATCAATAATTGTTTTAGATTTAAATTTATTTGTTTATTAGCTCTGAGGCTATTTTGCCTTTTAAGAGCTCATATAAATATTTACATACATATTATAGACGGTTTGACTTTAATTAAAATTTCGTGTTTCAAAGTGTTTTTCATTTCCTTATCAATAGGCATATTACTACTCAATTTTAGATATTCCAATATCTACCCTTATTACAAGTTTACATGCAACTTAATCCCAGTTCGCACGCTCCTACACACCAATCCCAAACTGCTCTTCCATTAAATGGATTTTCCACTTGTTCTTGAATCCGGCCACACTCGCACAATCTCTTATGGACATGGGAATCCTATTCCATACTCTTGTTGAATTGATAAGAAATGAGTTGTCATATTTCTGAGTGCGATGAATAGGTATTTGCAAATTTAAAGTGTTGGTCCTGAGCTGTCTCTCAAGGATCGTGCCCTTAAATATGAACCTCTCATAGAGGTAAGGAGGGGTTTTGTTTTTGAAAAGGTATATTCCCGTCTCTTTGGCAACTTCAGCCATTGTAGTTTGTTGTTTTAGATTCTCTTTAAAATGTATATTCTCGTTTTGCCATTGGAATCTTCTGAAGACCACTTTACTCTTGTATGTTCTTCATTGAGAAGACAGGAGAAATGGTTGCTATGTTAACAGAATATAAATATTTTTCTGAGAATATGGTTGATTGATTGATTTGATGTTCTGAGGCTTCTCTGCACTGCGACCTTGACGATCAATTGTGCTCCCCGTATCACTCTCCTGGTTCAAGGCCCCTGGAGAGGATCAATCTAGGAATGGTTCACCCCTCAGGCCCTAGGTGCCTGGAACTGGAGAGTACTCCTGAGTATATGGTACCAGGTATATAGTGAAATAATTTTTATGATCGAAAAAGTAAGCAGAATTTTGATTAGAGCATCAGAGCGAATTATCTTCGTCTTTATAGGGCTATGTCTTCTTTTTTTAAATGTTCCTTTATTTATTCTTTTTTGCAAAATCTGCCTTCGACATCGACAATGCTTATTAGAGAAATATTTAAAAGTCAAAGTCTTTTTTTTGCGATTGCGTTCATTTTATCTACCTAATAAAAAAAAGAAAGAAAGAAAGAGTGCATGCAGATGGCATTGAATCTAGAAGAAGAAAGAAAGGTGGGTGTGAGTTGTTCTTTCGGAATCCTGAATTGAAGGACGACCCGTGAGAGAGAGAGAGACACCTGCACTTGTTGCAAAAACAATCCTTGATATGGACGTTATTAATTGTCCATATTAGTGTCCTCTGTTCCGGCAAGTCCAGGGTCACTTTTGTGTTCAGATCATACTATAAGCAAACATTTTTATTCTTTTCTATACGCTTACTATCTGATATTTTGAAACCGAGAGTCACGTGATAGGAACTTTCAAAAGTGGGAACTTCATAGTTACAATTTTGAAGAAATTATTGGAAATAAAGCGAACTGCGTTTCATCGGAGGGGGTGTCCTGAGGTTCGCAATTTTGTCTGATTTTTTCGAAATGAGTTTTTTCCCGTCTTAAGGTAGACGTTAAAATATAATTCGATTTATATAAATTTGAAATGATTAAACTCTTCCTTATTTTAGTGATTGTATTGAAAAAAAATCTGGTGTGACTGGCGCACAGCACAAAATTTTCTCTTACCTTCGGTAATCGAAAGTTGTGTTCTGTGCTTGTCACACCAAATTTTTCGTGTCGACATATATTTAGTTCCCGACAGTACGGTAGGCCTACACTCGAATTTCAAGATGTAAAATTTATAAACATGGGAAAATATTTATATTTTGCTATGGTAAGCAACCATTTCTCCTATCTTTCCTATGAAGTACAAGAATAAAGTGGTCTTCAAAATATTTCAATTGCAAAATGAGAATATACATTTTAAAGAGCATCTAAAAAATAATTGATTTTTGAATTTTAATCAAAATCGTGGGAGCGAATTAAAAAAAAAAAAAAAAAATCTGCTAAAGTACATCATTAAAGTACTAGTACTCTTTGGCCGATTTTGTTCAAAAGCTTCGTGCCACGTTAGGCATTCCGCCTAACTTAAATATAAAATTTCAACTTTCTAGCTCTTTTCTTTCATGAGATATTTTATCAAGAAAGGGATGCAGGAGCAGAGAATGGTAGCCAAATTTTTTTCTTTAAATATTTCATTGGGTTGACGTTTCGGTCTCGATAGATGCCATCTTCAGCATAGGCGCCGGAACTGGGGGGGCGCAAGGGTACATTGCCCTCCCCCATCCTATAGGGAGGGGACAGAGGGGGGCAATATGTCTTCTTTTATTTTATTTATTTTTAAAAATGATACATTTTTACTTTTGAAAAATAAAATCTTCTAAATTAAAAGTGTAAGAAATTCATTTTTTTCCAAAATATTTTATATAGACCCTATTGTATTTCTAATTTCTAAAAACATTTTATATTGAATTAAAAGAAGAAAATCTTCAGGGCCCAATAAGTGTCAAGGAAATATATATAATTTGGAGTAGGCAACTATGTGTAATGATGTTCATCAGGTGAGAGATCTTTCAATTCAATTCAATTTTCTTTGCAAGATCTCTCACCTGATGAGCATCATTACACATAGTTGCCTACTCCAAATTATATATATTACCTTGACACTTATTCGGCCCTGAAGATGCCCTCTATCGAGACCGAAACCTCGGCCCAATAAAATATTTAAAGAAAAAGGGACCTCAAAACGTGTATATCTATCAATATCTCGACATGATTCCAATACTTTCTCTCTATATATTATCATATATAGGTAAGAGAAAGTAAAAAAAATCACCTACTGAAATTAAAATGTGTTGAATTGACCCTCAAAAACAAAAAGTGGTAAACGCCCTAGATATTGGTGAAGAAAGTCTCTTATTATATATTTTACATGGATTAAAAATAATCGCGTAGGATTTGCCTGATGGCAGCATATGGACCACAAAAAAAAAGTGAAAATGATGTCTCGAATAGTCTATAATCATCTTTAAAAAAAAAAAAATGAAATAGTAAATGTTTTTCTCTCTATCAGAAATTGTCCTCTTCTTCTCTGGTTTACTGGTTTACATTAGTCGTTCGTTCCGAGAGAGGAAAAATACCAATCCGTAGGGTTCCGTTATAATCGAAATAATTTAAATCCGTGAGAAAGTTGTTCTTCTCTATTCAATGGATGGGATGAATGAATGAATGAATGAATCATAAAGATAGAGAGTCAGGACACACACCACCCTCACCTCCACTCTCTTTTTAATTAATCATCACATTCTCTAGAAAGAATCAATCCCATTTTTATCTATTAGTCCTATATTCATTGGAAACAATTTTTTTTTTTTTATATATATAAAAACACTCACACTTTTTTCTCATTCACACTCACACACACAGTCTTTTCGGCAACTTAGGCCATTTAAGACTTTTACGATATCCGTTATAGAGATTAATATACATATTAGGGGTCCAGGCATTCTTATTTAATTGGAAACAATTAAAATTCTATTTATTTCCAATTTTTACAACAATGAATATTGATGACCGGTTGCTTCACTAGTTAACCAGCAAATTTATCCGACACATATAGTAAATCATCGATATACTAAACAAGAACACGCTTAATATTTGACTTAAAAAAAAAAATATGCATTTTACTTTCTCTTACCTCTATATATATGTTAATATATATAGAGGGATCAAAAAATTCGATGTCGAGATTTTGATGGATATACACGTTTTGAGGTACCCTGAATCCAAAAAAGTAGTTTTCGCGACATGGTCTCTGTGTGTCTGTGTGTGTCCGTCTGTCTGTGAACAAAATATCTCAAGAACAGAAAGAGCTAGGAGGTTGAAATTTTATATTTAAGTTAGGCACCCTCCTGGGGCATGACACGAAGCTTTTGAACAAAATTAGCCAAAGAATACTAGTACTTTACTGATGTAATTTTTAAGTTTTTTTTCGATTTTCTCAAAATTCGCTCCAACGATTTTGATTAAAATTCAAAAAATCAATTATTTTTTAGATGCTCTTTCAAATGTATATTCTCATTTTGGGATTGAAATCTTCTGAAGACCACTTTACTCTTGTACTCCATAGAAAAGATAGGAGAAATGGTTGCTATGGTAACAAAATATAAATATTTTGCCATACTTATAAATTTTACATCTTGAAAATCGAATGTACCGTACTGTCGGAAACTAAATATATGTCGACACAAAAAATCTGGTGTGACAAGCACAGAACACAACTTTCGATTACCGAAGGTAAGAGAAAGTTGTGTGCTGTGCGCCAGTCACACCAGATTTTTTTTCATAATTAAGAAAAGGCGAGGGTCCACCGCAAGCGGGGGGTCCAGGGGGCGGAGCCCACCGGAGACGGGCGGCGCGGCTAGTCTTCATATGAATCAATAACACCTGTTGCTAAAAAATAAAATGTTAACAACGTCGCTGTTAAAACTTGGAGAATAGCATTTTTTTAACAGTGATGTTATTACTTTACTTTTGAACACCCATTTGTTGATGTTAAATATTAATGTCTGTTTTTAAAGAATAGACCTGTTTATTAGTTGAAATTGATTTTAACATTAATACATGTATCGATTGACAATATTATGCCTGAAGGTGATTAATAATATAATAATTAGGTGACTAGATAACATTAGATTAGATGGATTGCCTGAGTAATTTAATATCGAAGTTACTGTCTTGTATAAAATTGCTTTTCCATTAATGCCCTTTCGTCCTTTGGCTATAACCAGAATATCTTTTGCAGAGAGGCTTTTGCTATTTGTTCTTCTTTGACGTGTTAGTGCAATGCACTCACTCTCTCAAAAGGTTTCTTTTAACAGAGATTAGGTTTGTTCGTTTATCGCCCGACGTGGATTGAGCACAAGTAGCCCAAGCCCACATTTCCCAGATACACGCCTTCTCACCCCCTCTCTTTGTGAAAACTGTCGGGCTGTCAGGCTACTTTTGGATGCTCTTGTGCTGTTCTGGGGTGTGCTTTGGACTGCCCCGAAACCTTACCCAGACCTCACCAGACAAAACACGACTCGCACATGTGCACATGGTTTCCTTCAATTAGCATATGTTCCCGCCTACTTGTCGATAAAGTAGTAAGCCACTTTACCACCCTAAAAACTCAAAGAAGCCGTGAAGTTAGCAGCAAACCTGGTTTAATTAAAAATCCCTTGTTTCTAACTTCACTTTTTGTTTGGGATTTTTGGAGTTTTTTTTTAAATTTGTATTCACTGCCTAAACCTTGATGCTTAAAAACTATTTAGTTTATTGAATAATCCAACACCTCAATAGATAAAAACCTAAAAAAATTTTTTTGTGTTGACGATACATTTGTATTCAAGATTGTATTTGTTACCATAGCAACCATCTCTCCTATCAAGTACAAGAGCAAAATGTGCTTCAAAAGATTTTCAATAGAAAAAATTTTCTCATTTTGCATTTTAAAGAGCATCTAAAAATAATTGATTTTTGAATTTTAATCAAAATCGTTGGAGCGAAAAAATTTATATTAAAATTAGGAGCTAAAACTTGGCATGAATTTTTTTTATAGATTTGCAACCAATTTAGTACTATCATTGAAAAAAAATCGAAAAAGTCCAAAATAAGAATCACCCTAATATATTTAACAAGACATGTGAGTGTTCTAATATATATATATACGTATATATATATTAAAGAAAAATAAAATAAATATCATTTAATGCTTAAAACATCTTGTTCCAAGATTTAATATAAATAGAAAAAAGATTAAAATGAAATTAGTTAAAATACAATTTTTTTAAATTTTTACAATTTTTTAAATTTAAATCATGGAATATCAGGGATTGATTTTAATCTATAAACCTGAGAATATTGATCTTAAGGTAGCAACTCTTCGAAGTGAACATGTGTTTTTCTAAAAAATTGTACCGCGCTAACTTGTCGCTAACTTCAATCTGTAGAACTTTCTCTTACCCTATTTTTACACCTGCTATGAATCACGTGTAAATTTGCCCGTCCACCGGCACCCTGCCGGCACCCAAAGCGAGAAAAACAAACATCTGGGAGCGGGCAAGTGCTACCAGGCCCGCCCACTTGCTTGAGGGGCGGGACTTGGGAGCTTGCCCATGGATGCTCAATTTTGAACCAAACACCTGGGAAATTACCCAGGGATACCCAAGGATAGAATCAAACTAAGAGGAAGTTACCCTAACTCCGCCCCAACTCCGTCCTAACTCCGCCCACTTTTTCTAATCAAACGACGTTTTAAAGCACATTTCGGGCAATGGGTATCCAATGTGCATCCAATTGCAATAAACGAACAAACCTATTGTTCTCAACCCTGTCCATTTTCTTTTGATCACTTGTGGTCACATCCAAACAAAAAGAGTAGGATTAAAAGGAGGGAGGATTTTAAAGGACACTATCCTTTTTGTTAGTTCATTTCTCTACTTCGCCTGGATCATTTGCTTGTTTTTTTCACATTCCAAAGCCTCACGTGTATAACGAAAGAGTGTTTATAATAGTAAATGTAAGTACGAATAATTATGTTTTGATTTAAGGAATATTCGGAGATTAAAACACCATCCTCTGGAACATACTCATATCATTTTATTTTGAAGATATTTCGGCAAGCTTGGTCATCTTCATGATGAGGGGTACGTTTTCTTTTTTTGAATTCTCCCTCGTATGATTGACTCCTTCTCTGGAAAATTTTTACACATACCTCCATTTTTGTACTGAAGATGACCAGGCATGAAGCCGGTCGAAATATCTAGAAAATAAAATAATGTGAGTGAGTATGGTCCATCATTTAATCTCCGAATTTGACTTGTGTGTTTCATTCAGCGACTAACATGTATCTTGAGTTATTATTATAGTGAAACATATTCTCGATCATCTAAGTTGTTGTTGTTAACTCCGTAAGGGTTCGCCTATTAGAGATCTCGTTCAATAGTTTCTTCTTCGTTGGTTTGGGGGGTTGATTTTTTGGCATTCATTCATTCGCTTTGATTGTTGTTAATTTGTTTTAATATTTTCCAATCATTTATAATCAGAGATATAATTTCCTAATGGTGCTTAATATATGTAATTTAGAATTGGGCTTCTCTCATCCATGAAACAAATTAATAAGATATAATTTCAATAGCAAATCACAAACCACTTGCACTTATTTTAAATTATTAGTCTCTTCGTGAAATTAGATGAATTAGCTATTTTAAAGATTTTTATTTTTTCCGGCCCCGATTTTCAACAACGTTTCGGTGGGTAGGTGCCTATCATCTTCAAGTTAAATAATGATGATTGCAATTTCTTTATTTTTTATCTCTCATGATTTTAAGAAAAGGCGAGGGTCCGCCGTAGGCGAGCCGAATGGCTAGTATGAATATAATTTGCTCTAGTGCAACTGCCTTACAATTTAGTAAGCAATATATCAATTAAAATCATTAAAGAGATCGCCACACTTTGAATACGAATTATGTGGGCAACTTGTTTTTGAGCTCGGTGGAGTTGCATCTTAAAAGGAAGAATTCAATTAACAAAAATTTCATCAATCGTAATAAATTGATTGTGTCGTTTGGGTATTGATGAGTTTGATGTTGTATTAACTGTAAATAGAAACCGGCAAACGACCTCACGTCTTTTTCTCCTGCCTCGATTCATCTTCACCCATTGAGACCACCTTCACTTGCTTGCTCTCAAAACGGACCCAAAGAGTAAAAAAAAAATCAAGGAATCAAGTTGCCACAAAGTGTATGTCTGGAGTGGCAAAATTAACAAAAGTTCCATTTGATATATGTTAAGACGGACAAAAAAGCATAAAAATTTTGGGGAAAAGTGCTTAAAAAGCATAAAAATCTTGAATAAAAAGTTGTTCGATTAGCATAAATTTTGAAGAAAAAAAAGCATAAAAGCTCTACTCATACTAATGGCGGATGAAGGGGGGGGGTAAAGTGGCAATTACCCCCCCCAAAAAAAAAGCATAAAAAATGCAATCTAGAGTCCGTATGTCTGTCTGTTCATCTCTATGCGATCCGAGCCCCATCTTCGATCTCTAAGGAAAAAAAAAATAAAAATTTAATTATATAATAATTTTTATTATTTTTCATTTGAAAGATTTAATTATTTAAATATTTTAATTAATTGGCTTTGCCCTCGGGCCTTGCTGCAGTGGTTTGCGAACAAGGTTGCCTTCTGTACAACAAGGGTCGCGGGGTTCGCATCCTGACTCAATTTATTTCAATTTAATTGAAACGAGAGCTAAATGATAGCTGATTCAGAAAAAGACCTTTTTTTTTTTTTCTTTTTTTATGTAAAAAAACATTCACACTCACACTCACACACACATTCACACTGTCTTTTCGGCAACTCAGGCCATATAAGACATTTACGATTTCCGTTATTTAATAATATATATTTATTTGGGGTCCAGGCATTCTTATTTAAGCCATTTGGTATCCAATTGGCTTAAATAAAATCATCGGACTGCCTGGGGTCCGAACCCGCGACGTTTGGTATACGAGGTTAGCACGCTAACCTCTACACCAAGCCCTGAGGGCATTATTATTATTATTTTTTTTTTTATTGAAATTTTAAGGTTACAGCTTAAAGGTCCTGGGCCCTATCAGCTTAAAAAAAGGAACTTTTTCAAGTGCCCTCGGGCTGGGTGTAGTTGGTAGCGCGCCTGCCTTGTATACCTAGGGTCGAGGGTTCGGATCCCAGACAGTCCGATGATTTTCATGTTATTTCCTTTAACAATGAAATGATTTCGATTCAAATTCATAAATCACTTTTTTTTTTTATTCATTTTTTTATGCAAATTATTCCAAATCGACTTTCATTAACAAGTTTATCGTTTCATTTTTTTTTTTTTTTTTAAATTCTTTTAATTATAAATCAAAATCAAATTAATAACCGTTTATACAAACAAGGCGTTGCATTTGAAACTCGTGATCTATTTGACCTCAAAATTAAAAATAAATAAATAAATAAAAAACAGGTGCCAAAAAATAGCACGAGACTTTCCACATTTAGAATGGCATGTATAATTATTTTTTGATTTTAATAAGGGCAAATAACAAGACATATACCGCCCCATTTTTGGCCTTCGTTGGGATGGTCACTATACATGTATTTCATGATAAGATGTTTTATATTCTGCCCATGTGAAAGAAGGCTGTAATAGAGATAGAAAAAGAAATAAAAATCTGGTGTGACTGGCGCACAGCACACAACTTTCTCTTACCCTTCGGTAAGAGTGTGCACCGTTCTGTCACCCACCAGATTTTTTGTGCAGAGATCTATTAAGTTTCCCATAGCACGTTAGGGCTTAACTCCTTCCGCTATGGGTCAACGTTTCGGAGCCAAAATGACTCCTTCTTCAGGACTAAGAGGTGTCAAGAAAAACAAATAGCCCTCAATTTTGTCATTAATAGTTGTGATTAATTAAATAAATTGGCCTGAAAGTCAATTCGGGATTTTATTTATTCATCCTTAGCTCCCTATCTTCATCAGTAAAATTTGTTCGTAATAGGAAGAGGTTTGCCGCCAAATGAAAAGAGCCTCTATTATTAAATAAACTCTTTAATCCGGACGTTTTTTTAGCTTGGAAGGCTGATGATGGCACAGTGAATCTATGCCGAAACGTCCGGATTAAAGAGTTTATTTAATAATAGAGGCTCTTTTCATTTGGCTGCTAACCTCTTCCTATTACGAACAAATTTATATACAGCCACGTCATTAGAATAATATTCATCAGTAAAATACTTTTCTTATAGGTTTCTACTACATTTTCTTTATTTTTTCTTTTTTTTTTTTATAGAAATCTGGATCAAATTGTCTTTACCACCTCTATTTTAGGCTAATAAAGAGAATGAAGAGAAAAAAAAAAAAAAAGAAAAAGTTAAAATGTCGACATATTCTACATTTTATCCACAAATTCCCTCAGAGTTTAAAAGAATGTGCTAATCTCCATGGGCGTAACTAGAGGGGTAAACGGGGGGCCCGGCCCCCACTTCCCAGAAGGCTCGTGCCTCCCCCCAGAAAGCTCTCTACCCCAAGAAAAATTAATAAAATATGGGGCTTTCCAGGCCCCCCGGAGGATGGCTGGTCCCATGGCCCCCCAGCCAAATTCTCTAGTTACGCCCATGCTAATCCCTCCCACATCAAGCATTCGGCTAATATAAACCAATTGTGTGATGACCAAGAAAGTGTTCTTTGGAAATTGATTTTCATTAAATTCTTGATATCAGAATTATTACGAAAGGACGGGGAGGCTCCTTGAGAGAAAGCAAAGAAAGAAAAAAAAAAGTGAAATTTTTCTCTATACAGGAAGTAAATAGAGTGTTTGCTTGCTCGTCACTTCACGGGTGTAAACAAAAGCGTTTTTATAGATTGAGTGGGTGAATAAAGGACTTGAAAGGTCACATAACCAAAGAGGATGTCTGTCATTCTTGTGGTGACAATCACAAGGACGAAGAATGCATCACTTCCTTCGCTCATTCATATCCTGGAATAAGTTTGAGGGGGAGATATTTGCGCTTAACCTCGGATAGGTGACCTTTTGCTCTGCGGAACGCTAGAGGAAAAAACATTTTTTTTTTTCATTTTCAACCATATATCTTATACGTATGTGGGGCTTCCCCCAGCCAGCTGCCTGCGGCGAACCCTCACCTTTTCTTTTTATTATTATTTATTTATTTAAGGTCTTTTTCGGCAACGGAGATCATTTAGTCTCTATTTATTGGTAGCTAATTAAATTGAAATAAATTGTCACCTAAGACGGGATGCGAACTCGCAACCCTTGGTACAGAAGGCCAGCAGGCTTACCACTGCACCAAGGCCCGAAATTCCACAATAAGCATTTTGCTTAAAATCTAAATATAACCAACATATCAAAAATAAATATTAATGTCTTTAAATTCATTCAAAAGAGATTATTTTTTTAGCAAAATTCTTGAGATAACATGACTAGGAGGTCAAATATTAATATTTCAGAGCTGCCAACTTCTTTTTCCACCCCAAATTTTCTGTTTTCTACTAATTGTGTTTGGCAGCTGTGGAATTTAAATCTGATCTGTGCCCGGACCCACATAAGGGCCACAGTATAAGCAATCTTTTACTTTTCTGTATTTTTTTTTTTTTTTTTTTGTATTATCAGAGATAAAATGGAAAAAAAAAGCTTTTAATTCTTTTTAGTAGGGCTGGACGGTAATGGATTTTCATTACCGACCTCGATAATGAAAAAAAAAACCGGTTTTTCTCGAAAGTCGGTAAAAATTTTTACCGCCCGCGGAACCAAAGTTTGCCGCCGCGGAACATTTTTTTTTTTTTTTCGCGGAACCAAAATTTTTTTCCCCGGCCGGAAAAATATTTTACCTTTTTTTTAGAGACGCCAATTTTTTGCCGCCCGCGGAACCGGGATTTGCCGCCGCGGAACCAAAGTTTGCCGCCGCGGAACATTTTTTTTCTCGCCGAACCAAAATTTTTTACCGCCCGAAAAAATAGGTTTTTACCGGCTTTCGAAAAAAAACCGGTTTTTACCGAATTAAAGGTTCGTTACCGCGTTTTCGGTAAAAAATTTTTACCGGTTTTTACCGGTAAACCGGTTTACCGTCCAGCCCTACTTTTTAGCAAGACACTCAAATCTTGAAATTGTTAACTCTTCTTTTGTTTAAATTAAAATTTGAAATAATTTCGTTCACTTTTAATACTATAGCTTATCACCGTTCTGAAATTATACTCTTTTGTTAAATGTTATTGTAAAAAAACATATATCACTATCTATTTGATAATGAAGTTTGAATGTTAAGTTTCTTTCAAAAGTTTTAAGCTCAAGTATTCCTAATTGTGCCCTCTTCTCTTCTGTATTTTAACAAGAAATCTCTCTGAAATGGAGATATCAATTGATAAAGAAAGAGATGTGTGATGAGCCTCCAATTCCTCTTTGAACAAATAAGACAATTTTTAATTTAATAGGAGTCAGAAAAATATAAAATGCAGGATAATTTCAAATCTTCACCATCCAATGATTTTTTTTACTTTCTCTTACCTTTATATATGTAATATATATAGAGAGAAAGTATTGGATTCATGTCAAAAATTCGATGTCGAGATTTTGATGGATATACACGTTTTGAGGTCCCCTGAATCCAAAAAATCTGGTGTGACTGGCGCACAGCACACAACTTTCTCTTACCCTTCGGTAAGAGAAAGTTGTGCACCGTGCTGGTCACACCAGATTTTTTTGTGTCGAGATATATTTAGTTTCCGATAGCACCTTAGTTTCAAAGTTGCATTTTAAATGTTGACTGCTTCAAATAAACTATGGTTATTTTTCAAAATTTTAATCTCATATTTGGACATTTTATACACAATATAGAATCGTAAATAAATACAAAATTTCATAAGAATTGGAAAAAAAAATTTTAAATGTCTAAAAAGTTCCAAAGGGGACCCCCTTTTGAATCGAAATTAACATACAAATCCCTATAGGAAATTAACATTGTTTCTATGCGAAGATAAGGTGGAAAGGGAATTTAAAAAGAGTAGAGAGAGACGATAATGTTTGCAAGTGGGAGAGATATATATATATGTTTTCTTGGAAACAATTAAAAACAGAAATAAAATAAAAATAAATGGGAATTTAAATAATAATTGATTTTTAATCTAATAAAAAGAAAAAGATTTAAATTCCGTTACCATGGCAACCATTACTATCTTTCCTATGAAGAACAAGAGTAAAGTGGTCTTCAGAAGATTTCAACGGCAAAATGAGAATATACATTTTAAAGAGCATCTAAAAAATAATTGATTTTTGAATTTAAAAAAAAATCCTTGGAGGGAATTTTGAGAAAATCGAAAAAAACTGAAAAAGTACATCAGTAAAGTACTAGTACTTTTTGGCCGATTTTGTTCAAAAGCTTATTTTGAGCGTGTGGGAAGGTACCTAAGTTAAATATAAAATTTCAATCCGGTAGCTCAATTCCTTCATGCTAAAAATCTGTCCACACACACGACACACACGCACACACACACGCACAGACCAATTTGCAGGACCCACTTTTTTGGACTCAGGGGACCTCAAAACATGTATATCCATCAAAATCTCGACATCGAATTTTTGACATGATCGCAATACTTTCTCTCTCTATATATTTCATATATAGGCTAAGAGAAAGTAAAAAGTGGTTTTCGCGACATGGTCTGTCTGTGGGTGTGTGTTCAATTTTAAGCAAGAAGGAATTGAGCTAGGAAGTTGAAATTTTATATTTAGGTTAGGCACCAGCTTGGGACGTGTCACGAAGCTTTTAATCAAAATCGGCCAAAGAGTACTAGTACTTTACTGATGTACTTTTTCAGTTTTTTTCGATTTTCTCAAAATTCGCTCCAACGATTTTTTTTTAAATTCATAAATCAATTATTTATTAGATGCTCTTTAAAATGTATATTCTCATTTTGCTATTGAAATCTTCTGAAGACCACTTTACTCTTGTATTTCATAGGGAAGATAGGAGAAATGGTTGCCATGGTAACAAAATATAAATATTTTCCCATACTTATAAATTTTACATCTGAATTCAAATGTTCCGTACTGACGGGACCTAAATATATGTCGACACAAAAAATCTGGTATGGCAAGCACAGTACACAACTTTCGATTTCCGAAGGTAAGAGAAAGTTGTGTGCTGTGCGACCAGTCACATCAGATTTTTGTATATTTGCTGAGCATCTCCTATTAAACGAATCATTATAAATTTTATGTCAATCTTTAGAAGAAAAGCTACACGGGGAAAAAAAAAAATCATAACTGAGAAGTTTCGAATGACACATGCCAATGGATGGGGGTACCTTAAACTCTCCCCAGGGCGTTATCCTCCTGGTCAATGCCGCGTTACTTATTTATATCCGGAATTATCTATTTGTTAATTTTTCCTTAATTTTAGCCAATAGTTAAATATAAAATAAATTATAATTGCAAAACTCCCTAAAGGTCACTATCCTACGGTGTCATATAGTGACACTTGAACAAAACATGCAAATCTAATGTCAAAAGTGATTCATTTCCTTTATTTACTAATTGAAAACACTTATCATTTTTGTTATATTATTTCACACTTTAATTTATTTAACTTCCCATTTGCTAATCAGGCCAATGATCCCCCCCCCCCATCTACTTTTTTCTTCTCATTTCGCTAAAATTCTTTTAATACTCTTTCTATTTCATCTATGAAAATGTTTTAGAAGTAAAAAGAGAGTTTCTCTTGGTCCACCCACTTTGAATTCAAAGATTCGTAGAATCAAATTAAAACAAATTTACTCTCTTTCTTTCTCTTACGTATATAAGTTGTGATGGCCTACTCGTTCGCGGATTATTATCTCATTCCATTTAGGTTCAATTAACTCTCTTGTTTAATGAGCAATTTCATTTCTAAGAAATCCGTTTATAAAAGAAAGATTTCTAGCTGTGCGTGTGTCCAATTCATCCTGACTGATTACTCACTCACACCAGTACCTACTAGCATAGGGTCATCGAAATTGAAATTTTTTACCTTTCTGAAAGAGTTCTTTTCTTTATATTTGCAACAAGACAAAAATTATAATCAATGAATGCTTTCTATTTAACATTGAATAAATAAATACCCTATGGCTGACAAGACCAGAGGGAGAATGAATAAAATATTTAAAATTCTGACACGCTTTGCAATGCAATGACCGCTATTTAGAGCAAAGATCGGCAACCCGCAGTGCATCAAGTCATAATGTGTGGCCTGCCCGCCAAACCCTTATGAATAATAGCCGTTTTTTGCAATTTTTTTTAAGAATATAAATTTTGTTATAATGATTGAACAAATCGAAACGTTAAAAAAATCTGATATATAGATATTGAGATGATGGCTGAACTATTAGCAAATATGAGTAGGATGGCAGCCAGGAAAGAAATCTGACAAAAATCCAATCAATTTTTATCTAATTTCAGAGGTTCTCTTTTTGGTTACCAATCCATGTCTCTCGACCCTAGCCCAGTGGAGTTCTTGCCTCTCAGGAGATTGGATCCAATCTCCTGTGACAAAAAAATGTATTTCAATTGAAAATTTGGGTCTAACAAGGGAGTGCATAACCTTCATAACACCGATTTCAACGAAAATTTTTTATGTGTAGTACTTAATGAAAAAGAAATTCTGTTAAAGCGAGAAGGCGCACTACTCAACCGTTCGTCTTAAAAAAATATTAAAGATTTTGCCAGCATGCCTTATGCCGTTGCTAGCAATAACATTAACAAAAGCCGCGGTGGCTAAATCGGTAAGGTTCATTCTTTGTAAACAAAAAATCTCGAGTTCGAATCATTCCTTATGCAACTATTTTTTTTTTTTTTGTAATTTATTTTTTTAATGTGTTCAATTAATTGTAATATATTTCTAGTATAATATTAAATATTTCCTTATATTATATTTTTGACAGAAAGCATTCGAATTTTCTTTAAATATATGGAACATGTTGAAAATTAAATGCCAATAATTAAAAAAAAAAACTTTTTATTTATTTATTAATATTAAAAAATATTCTGAAACAAAAAAAAAAATAAATAAATAAATTACACAAAAAAAAAAAAAATAGTTGCACAAGGCGAGATTCGAACTCAGGATTTTTTGTTTACAAAGAATGCGCTCTACCAATCTAGCCATCGCGACCTTTGTAAATGTTATTGTTAGTAACGGCTTAAGGCATGCAGACAAAATCTTTAACATTTTTTTTAAGACGAACGGTTGAGTAGTGCGCCTTCTCGCTTTAACAGAATTTCTTTTTCATTAAGTACTACACATAAAAAAAACTTTGGTTCAAATCGGTGTTATGAAGGTTATGCACTCCCCTTGTAAATGACATCCGATGTCGAAAAAGACAATCGATACAAATGCATAGATTAAACTTTTGATATTTCTTATGTCTTATTCAAAAAGATTAATTTCAATAAAAATAAAAAGATTTTAATCTCAATATTTGAGAATATCAAAAAAAAAAAAAAAAAAACAAAAAGAAATTAATACATAAAACAAAACAAAAAGGATATCTACATTTCATAATCTTCATTGTTTTGATTTATTTAAATTCCCTCAAACAATTCAAATGCATCACAAATAATAAGTAGAAAGCTGGTGTTTATTATTTTATAATATACAGCAACAACAACACTTCCTTAACATGTTAACATCAAGTCTAATCGCAGCTTATCATTTTATAAAAAACTTTATTTACCTTGATATAGAACGAGTCATGAATACTCCATACTTGATATTAAGAGTATCGGAAAAATATTAGCCGCTTACCTTTGGATCACACACAAATCTAGTGTGACTATTCGCACCGCACGCAACTTTCTCTTATCTTTGGAAAGAGAAAGTTGTGTTCTGTGTTTGTCCCACTAGATTTTTTGTGTCATCATAAACATGGGAAAATGTTTATATTTTGTTACCATGGGAACCATTTCTCCTATCTTTCCTATGAAATAGAAGCGTAAAGTGGTGCTTCAGAAGATTTCAATGGCAAAATGAGAATATACATTTTAAAGAGAATCTAAAAAATAATTGATTTTTGAATTTTAATCAAAATCGTTGGAGCGAATTTAGAGAAAATCAAAAAAAAAAACTGAAAAAGTACATCAGTAAAGTACTAGTACTCTTTGGCCGATTCTGTTCAAAAGCTTCGTGTCACGTCCCATGGGGGTGCCTAACTTAAATATAAAATTTCCATCTCGTAGCTCTTTTCGTCTTTGAGATATTTTGTTCGAAAACACACAGACAGACTAATTTGCGGAACCTCAAAACATAAATTTTTCATCAAAATCTCGACATCGAATTTTTGACATGAATCCAATTCTTTCTTTATGTATTAATATATAAATTTTATATAGGCAAGAGAAAGTAAAAACAGGTAGGTTCCCTTAAAATGAATCTTAATTTTTCTTATAATTTGAATTTAAATTGTTTTCTAAGAGAGTTTTTTTTGTTTGTTTGCAGGCCCCGCAAGATGCGGCGCGCTCTCCCTCGTTATTGCTGCTTCTGCTCCGGGTGGATTTTGCTGCTCGCTTTTCTAGTCACCTGCACTTCAAGTCAGTATTACAGAGAATATGACTAAATAAAAAAATCTGGTGTGACTGGTCGCACAGCACACAACTTTCTCTTACCCTTCGGTAATTCTGTGCTTGTCACACCAGATTTTTTGTCTCGATATATTAGAATTCAAGATGTAAA
Source organism: Euborellia annulipes (assembly GCA_023213315.1). NCBI lineage: Eukaryota > Metazoa > Arthropoda > Insecta > Dermaptera > Anisolabididae > Euborellia > Euborellia annulipes. The sequence goes on from JAKCPI010017241.1 coordinate 32,125, forward strand.
ATTTATTAGTATGGGAAAATATTTATATTTTTCTCCTATCTTTCCTATGAAGTGCAAGAGTAAAGTGGTCTTCAGAAGATTTCAATGGCAAAATGAGAATATACATTTTAAAAAGCATTTAAAACATAATTGATTTTTGAAATTTAATCAAAAAATCGTTGGAGCGAATTTTGAGAAAATCGAAAAAAAACTGAAAAAGTACATTAGCAAAGTACTAGTACTCTTTGGCCGATTTTGATTAAAAGCTTATTTTCACGCCCTAGGGGGGTGTCTAACTTAAATATAAAATTTGAAGCTCATAGCTCAATTCCTTGATGCTTTTAAATTGAACACAGACACCCAGTGCCATACCATGTCGCGAAAACCACTTTTTTGGATTCAGGAGACCCTAAAACTTGTATATGTCGTAGACAGATCGTGAAATTAGACAGTTCATGAACTGCAGCCAGATCGTGTAATGGTCAAACAGTTACATGATCTGGCTAAAAATTTTAGACAGTTCATGAAATGCAATTGGGCCTTAGACAGATCGTGTAATGCTCGAGAATTACATGAAATGTCTAAATTTTTTAGCCAGTTCATGAACTGCCTAACAGCTGTTTTGCCGATCGTGTACTGTTTGTAAAACAAATAAAGATCTCAAAAAAAAGACAAATTTCGCGCCCACCAACACACAGTTGCACATATTGATGTGAGTGCGACGTAATGCAATGGGCATAACTCAACATCAGCTGATTGTAACCTTATACTGTGATTTATTGTTATTTATTTATTGCTTCTAACTAACTAAATAAAACATTTCTAAGTAAATAAACATATCTCGTTAACTGACAAAATTTTTATATAAATTTATAATAATCTGACATAATGGACAATGAGTGCAACACTTCAAGTTATAATCACAGAGATCAGTTTTATGTCAGTCTAGACAGTTAATACGCTGAAAAATCATCTAAAAAACCATTTAGTAAAAATCAGATTGGCTCAATGATTGTTGATGTTGTTGCTTCTGATGTGTTGCAATGCACTACCTAAAAGATGTGCGTGTAAAAAAGCTAACGTTTTGTGTAACAGCCGATGTCACTCAAGTTTACCCTGCGTTAATATATACAAATTTAATTAAATAATACATTAAAAAAATGAAATAAAGGACGAAAGGTTTAATATTTTAAGCTTTGTAAATAAATGATAAATAAAAGTAGCTACTTTAATTAATATTTTATCTTTTTCAGTTGTCTCCTTTTCAGTAATTCAATGTTCCCAGATATTGCACGATCGGCAAAACAGCAGTTAGGCAGTTCATGAACTGCCTAAAAAATTCTCGATCATTACACGATCTGTCTAAGGCCCAATTGCATTTCATGAACTGTCTAAAATATTTAGCCAGATCATGTAACTGTTTGACCATTACACGATCTGGCTGCAGTTCATGAACTGTCTAGACAGTTCATGAACTGTCTAATTTCACGATCTATGACATATATCCATCACAATCTCGACATCGAATTTTTGACACGAATCCAATACTTTCTCTCTCTATTTACGAGTATTGCAGAAGGGGTTGTTTAATAGGCTGGCATTTCTTCTAAAAATAATTTTCCACATATAAAATGTAACTTAAACAAAAGCGAGACAAATTTGATTTATATTTCATAACCAGTTGTCTTGTTATTGCTACTTTATATTCTTCCATCTTATAGCTAATTAGCGAGTTAGTAATTAGAAATAAAAATATTCAAAAAAGAGAAGAGAAAGGACTTTTTATTTTAGATCCCAATCGAATGAAATGAAAATTTTAATTTTTTTTTGTTTTCTGGATCTCTCTCTATCCTAGAGAAAAAAAAGGTGGAGAAATCACAAAAGAAAATAAATAAATATCAGGGTCAAGGGAAAGTATTTGTTTAAAAAATTTACGGCGATGTCGTTGTCATTAAGATTTAATTTCTTAAACAAATTTGCATTTTATATTTGTGGGATTATTTTTTTTTTTTTTATCTTTAATAGAGAAATTATGCAATATTAGATGATATGTTGTTACCACTTGGTAACTCTTGGTATATACAGCCTTAATTTATTTAGTAACTTGAAGGAATGAATATTAACTAACATAGGGTGAGAAATTTTCGATGGGGGGGTTTAGGATTATTTCTCCCCCCCTCCCCGACTAATGGAGCAGTATAAGGCGTCTAATGAAATATATGACTAGCCCCCCTGGACCCCCTCGAGGTGGCTCGGGCCCGCCCTTTCTTAATTAAGTGCCGCAATTTTTCAATCAACTCTTAATTTTATGTATATGGCCCTAAAATACGAGGGTGTTCATTCTATCTGTTTCTCTTGACCAGACTCCTATCTCACACCTCTCACACCGCTTTAAGGAAAAAAATAAAAAATTTATTTATATAATAATTTTGACTATTTTTCATTTGCGAGATTTAATCAATTTTAAGCGGCTTTAATTTTTTATAAAGTATAACAAAAATCAATTCTTTTCAATTGAAAAATTCTGAATTTTCCCGAATTTTTTGCGTTTTATTTAATTTTTTTTTTTAAGCTAGACAAAATTATTATATTTTACTTTCTCTTACCTATATATGAAATATATAGAGAGAAAAAGTATTTTGATTATAGAGCTTAAATGTCTAGTCATGGTTGGGTCAATGGGGGGTTTGACCCAAATCCCCCCGTGACCCTATGTTAACTAACAACTAAATGAATGGTCGAACGAAGCCGTGCGAAAACTTTGCACATTATTCGGTTTCTGAATATACGAGTATAAACAATACTTTCTATCTCTATATATTTCATATATAGGGTAAGAGAAAGTAAAAAATTATAATTAAAAAAGAGGAGATTAAGGCAGCCGAAAGCAATTAAAAAAAAATATATATATATTTTCTCTTCCTTCGCTTTATTACAAATGTCGACGTTTCGGCCGATATTTCGACCTTCATCAGGACACAAGTGATATGTTTACATCGAGCTTAGAAGGGCTCTTGGCAACTCCTTATAGGCCCTAACGTTGGTGCGTTGATCTTAGAAGATATAGAGAAGAGGAGGTGAGAAGAGAGTTAGAGGGCGCAACGGAAAATAAATTTAGTCAAGAAACACAAAAGAACTGGAATCAAGTCAACTATAAAAATCTGGTGTGACTGGCGCACAGCACCTTCGGTAATCGAAAGTTGTGTTCTGTGCTTGTCTCACCAGATTTTTTGTGTCGACATATATTTAGTTTCCGCCGATATATTAGAATTCAAGATGTAAAATTTATAAGTATGGGAACATATTTATATTTTGTTACCATGGCAACCATTTCTACTACCTTACTTATGAAGTACTAGAGTAAAGTGGTCTTCAGAAGATTTCAATGGCAAAATGAGAATATACATTTTAAAGAGCATCTAAAACAGTGATTCCCAACCTGGGGGCGATCGCTCCCAAGTGGGGGATTTGGGTTATCATGGGGGCAATAAATAACTGGGGGGCGATGAGTATTCATAGGGGAAAAAATTATTCGAGTTTACTAAAATTAAAAAAAAAGAAGAGAAAAATCTATTTAGAAGATTGCCAGTATAAAAGAGGACAAGAAATTGTCATAAAAATAAAAAAGTCTGAAGATAATTCCAATCTAGAATCGAAACGTCATTTTTGTTTTAATTAAATTAAGATTGACCGCTGAAAAAAGATCCATTTTTGTTATTTTCTTCATAAAAATAAAATTAATATTTTAGATGTTTAAAAGATTTGGTTAACCTACTCAACCTACGGTTGGTTGGTGGGCAAAGTTAAAAATTTGTTAATTTGATAGATTACCACACCATTATAATTTTTAACTTAAAATCCACGAAAAAATGATTATAGGAATCCATGCTATATTTTTTTGATAAAATAATAAATTATTGAGGAAAACAGAGAGCTAAAATAAATTTGTGAGATACGTTTGTGTGTTAGGTAAGAGAAAGTAAAAAAGCTAACAGATCTGAATTGATAAGCTAATCAATGACTAGAAAATTAGCCGAGTTATTTGCCTATCGAATGCTGGATTCATCCATTATTTAATATCTTCGAGGTTATGAATAAAATTTAAAAAAATTAGCCGCCTAAAAAAAAAAAAAAAACAATTTTTTTAACGGAATATTTTCTCACTCGAGTGAACTTCTTTTTTATTGAATTTCATTTTATAAGCCGTTACATTTCAACTCTTTGATACCTTTAACATTCTGGACCTTAATTTTCTTTTAACCTATATTTGTTAATATACAGGTTCATCGAAAAAGGTGGACGGGATTTCGAAGAGTAATAAAAACCGTAATATAAATGGTAGAATATTTATTTATACATCAAAAGACACAGAAAATCTTAAACTTTTTTATGTACTCTAAAAAGTTTCGATGTGTGCTCCCCCCGTCGCACGACAGACGTCTAGTCGACCGATAATCAATCTCCCGCCACGTGTTTTGAAGCATTGCAGGAGTCACAGTTGCAATGGCTGCGTAAATTCTTTTTTCAGATGCTGAAGATCACGAATTTTTTCCGCATAAACGCTGTTCTTAACGTAGCCCCAAAAGAAAAAATCCAAAGGCGTCAAATCAGGACTTCTAGGAGGCTTGGGAGGAATGGTCCTGTTTTGTGGCCGCCTAGAAGTCCTGATTTGACGCCTTTGGATTTTTTTTCTTTTGGGGCTACGTTAAGAGCATCGTTTATGCGGAAAAATTCGTGATCTTCAGCATCTGAAAGAAAGAATTTACGCAGCCATTGCAACTGTGACTCCTGCAATGCTTCAAAACACGTGGCGGGAGATTGATTATCGGCTAGATGTCTGTCGTGCGACGGGGACACACGAAACTTTTTAGAGAACATAAAAAAGTTTAAGATTTTCTGTGTCTTTTGATGTATAAATAAATATTCTACCATTTATATTACGGTTTTTATTACTCTTCGAAATTCCGTCCACCTCTTTCGATGACCCTGTACTTTTAAAATATTATGATAGAGATTTCGATGGAAATATACGTTTTAATCGATTTATCTATTCAATATAAACCGACACCTTTCTTATTTAAATAGGTAATTTCATTCTGGGGGGGGGGGGGGGGGGGGGGGGGGGGGGGGGTTTTCTTTATTCATTTACATATAACGCCTATAAAATAGATTCTTGGTGTTATTGAAATGTCGGTGACAAATACCGATATCCTGAATACAAATTAGTCATTTGAATTTTATCCTTGGAAATTAAATGCATTACCCTCTAATGCGAACATTAATTCCACTAACGATACATTAAGTGAAAGCCTTACTGCTATTTAAATATATCTTCTTCTGTAGGCTTCGTTTGGCCTAGACACACCTCTTTATAAAAAAACAACTAAGGGCAAAAACAAAAAAAGTAAAAAAGCATTTGCTTTTGGAGACGTTTCGGAATTTGATTTGTCCATCTTCAGACTTTATTGCCTCTTCACGTATAATTGAAGCACAAAGTTGTCATATTTTTAGTACATGTAGGCTACTGAAGATGGGCAAATAAAATTTCATCGAAACGTCTTCTACGGAATTTGAGATCCAAAGACTTTTTTATTTTGTTCCTCTAGTACTGGGGAAAGCCCTTCCCAAAAAAGAAATTAAAAAAAAAAAAAAAAACAATAAAATTTTAAAGATGAGTTGGGGAGGGGGGATAAAAAAAAATTAAAAATTAAAAAATTTTAATAAATAAAAAAAAAAAAAAGAGGGCCTGTCTCTGTGTGTTCCATTTCAAGCATGAAGGAATTGAGCTATGAGGTTGAAATTTTATATTTAAGTTGGACACCCGCCTAGGGCGTGAAAATAAACTTTTGAACAAAATCGGACAAAAAGTTCTAGTACTTTACTGATGTACCTTTTCAGATTTTTTTTTCGATTTTCTCAAAATTCGCCCCAACGATTTTTTTTTAAATTCAAAAATCAGTTATTTTTTAGATTCTCTTTAAAATGTATATTCTCATTTTGCCATTGAAATCTTCTGAAGACCACTTTACTCTTGTACTTCATAGGAAAGATAGGAGAAATGGTTCTTTCTTGAATTCAAATGTACTGTACTGTCGGAAACTAAATATATGTCGACACAAAAAATCTGGTGTCACTAGCACAGAACACAACTTTCGATTATCAATAGTAAGAGAAAGTTGTGTGCTGTGCGTTAGTCACACCAGATTTTTTGGATATTGTATTCAACACATAACCTCCATGTTTGTAGTTTATATTAAAATAAAAAATCTGGTGTGACTGGCGCACAGCACACACTTTCTCTTACCCTTCGGTAAGAGAAAGTTGCGCACTGTGCTGGTCACACCAGATTTTTTGTGTCGAGATATATTTAGTTTCCGATAGCACCTTAGTTTCAAACTTGGATTTTAAATGTTGACTGCTTGAAATAAACTATGGTTATTTTTAAAAATTTTAATCTCATATTTGGGATTATTTTACTATACAATAGAATCGTAAATAAATACCAAATTTCATAAGAATTGGAAAAAAAAAATTTTTAATGCCTAAAAGTTTCAAAGGGGACCCCCTTTTGAATCGAAATTAAACCTAAAAAATCTGGTGTGACTGGCGCACAGCACACAACTTTCTCTTACCCCTTCGGTAAGAGAAAGTTGTGCACTGTGCTGGTCACACCAGATTTTTTGTGTCGAAAGATATATTTAGTTTCCATGATAGCACCTTAGTTTCAAACTTGGTTTTTAAATGTTGACTGCTTGAAATAAACTATGGTTATTTTTAAAAATTTTAATCTCATATTTGGACATTTTATACACAATAGAGAATCGTAAATAAATACAAAATTTCATAAGAATTGGAAAAAAAATTTTAAATGCCCAAAAAGTTTCAAAGGGGTTTACCCCTTTGAATCGAAATTAACATAAAATCCATAGGAAATTAACATTAGGCCTATGAGAGAAGGCGGAGAGACAGGCGATAATGTTTGCAAGTGAGAGAGAGAGAGATATATATGTTTTCTCCTAAGCAATTAAAGACACAAAAAATAAATGGGAATTTAAATAATAATTGATTTTTCCAATCTAATAAAAAAAAAAAGATTTAAATTCCGTTACCCATGGCAACCATTTCTATCTTTCCTATGAAGAACAAGAGTAAAGTGGTCTCCAGAAGATTTCAACGGCAAAATGAGAATATACATTTTAAAGAGCATCTAAAAAATAATTGATTTTTTGAATTTTAAAAATCCTTGGAGGGAATTTTGAGAAAATCGAAAAAAACTGAAAAAGTACATCAGTAAAGTACTAGTACTTTTTGGCCGATTTTGTTCAAAAGCTTATTTTGAGCGTGTGGGAAGGTACCTAAGTTAAATATAAAATTTCAATCCGGTAGCTCAATTCCTTCATGCTAAAAGAACAAGAGTAAAGTGGTCTCCAGAAGACTTCAACGGCAAAATGAGAATATACATTTTAAAGAGCATCTAAAAAATAATTGATTTTTGAATTTTAAAAAAATCCTTGGAGGGAATTTTGAGAAAATCGAAAAAAACTGAAAAAGTACATCAGTAAAGTACTAGTACTTTTTGGCCGATTTTGTTCAAAAGCTTATTTTGAGCGTGTGGGAAGGTACCTAAGTTAAATATAAAATTTCAATCCGGTAGCTCAATTCCTTCAGCTAAAAATCTGTCCACACATACAGAAACACACACACACACACACACACACACACAGACCAATTTGCGGGACCCACTTTTTTGGACTCAGGGGACCTCAAAACATGTATATCCATCAAAATCTCGACATCGAATTTTTGACATGATCGCAATACTTTCTCTCCTATATATTTCAATATAGGCTAAGAGAAAGTAAAATCCCTATAGGAAATTAACATTAGGCCTATGAGAGAAGGCGGAGAGACAGGCGATAATGTTTGCAAGTGAGAGAGAGAGATATATATATGTTTTCTCCTAAGCAATTAAAGACACAAATAAATGGGAATTTAAATAATAATTGATTTTTAATCTAATAAAAAGAAAAAGATTTAAATTCCGTTACCATGGCAACCATTTCTATCTTTCCTATGAAGAACAAGAGTAAAGTGGTCTCCAGAAGATTTCAACGGCAAAATGAGAATATACATTTTAAAGAGCATCTAAAAAATAATTGATTTTTGAATTTTAAAAAAAATCCTTGGAGGGAATTTTGAGAAAATCGAAAAAAACTGAAAAAGTACATCAGTAAAGTACTAGTACTTTTTGGCCGATTTTGTTCAAAAGCTTATTTTGAGCGTGTGGGAAGGTACCTAAGTTAAATATAAAATTTCAATCCGGTAGCTCAATTCCTTCATGCTAAAAGAACAAGAGTAAAGTGGTCTCCAGAAGATTTCAACGGCAAAATGAGAATATACATTTTAAAGAGCATCTAAAAAATAATTGATTTTTGAATTTTAAAAAAAATCCTTGGAGGGAATTTTGAGAAAATCGAAAAAAACTGAAAAAGTACATCAGTAAAGTACTAGTACTTTTTGGCCGATTTTGTTCAAAAGCTTATTTTGAGCGTGTGGGAAGGTACCTAAGTTAAATATAAAATTTCAATCCGGTAGCTCAATTCCTTCATGCTAAAAATCTGTCCACACATACAGACACACACACACACACACACACACACACACACAGACCAATTTGCGGGACCCACTTTTTTTGGACTCAGGGGACCTCAAAACATGTATATCCATCAAAATCTCGACATCGAATTTTTGACATGATCGCAATACTTTCTCTCCTATATATTTCATATATAGGCTAAGAGAAAGTAAAATCCCTATAGGAAATTAACATTAGGCCTATGAGAGAAGGCGGAGAGACAGGCGATAATGTTGGTAAGTGAGAGAGAGAGATATATATATGTGTTCTCCAAGCAATTAAAGACACAAATAAATGGGAATTTAAATAATAATTGATTTTTAATCTAATAAAAAGAAAAAGATTTAAATTCCGTTACCATGGCAACCATTTCTATCTTTCCTATGAAGAACAAGAGTAAAGTGGTCTTCAGAAGATTTCAACGGCAAAATGAGAATATACATTTTAAAGAGCATCTAAAAAATAATTGATTTTTGAATTTTAAAAAAATCCTTGGAGGGAATTTGAGAAAATCGAAAAAAACTGAAAAAGTACATCAGTAAAGTACTAGTACTTTTTGGCCGATTTTTGTTCAAAAGCTTATTTTGAGCGTGTGGGAAGGTACCTAAGTTAAATATAAAATTTCAATCCGGTAGCTCAATTCCTTCATGCTAAAAGGAACAAGAGTAAAGTGGTCTCCAGAAGATTTCAACGGCAAAATGAGAATATACATTTTTAAAGAGCATCTAAAAAATAATTGATTTTTGAATTTTAAAAAAAATCCTTGGGAGGGGGGGAATTTTGAGAAAATCGAAAAAAACTGAAAAAGTACATCAGTAAAGTACTAGTACTTTTTGGCCGATTTTGTTCAAAAGCTTATTTTGAGCGTGTGGGAAGGTACCTAAGTTAAATATAAAATTTCAATCCGGTAGCTCAATTCCTTCATGCTAAAAATCTGTCCACATACACACACACACACACACACACATACACACACACAGACCAATTTGCGGGACCCACTTTTTTTGGACTCAGGGGACCTCAAAACATGTATATCCATCAAAATCTCGACATCGAATTTTTGACATGATCGCAATACTTTCTCTCTCTATATATTTCATATATAGGCTAAGAGAAAGTAAAATATCTAGCCCTGATTTGCATAGCGTTTGGTTCTTATTTAATGGCGAAACATCTTTTTACTTGAATGCACCATTCGACCTTTTGAGGAGTTTAGTTGACAGCCCTGAAGATGGTCGTATATCTGACCGAAACGTCGGCTTTTATTTCATGAGTGAAAGGGACATGTTTCTCGGTGTTGTGGAAGCGCCCTCAATATACGGATACCCGAATGCAGACAATCAAATACAGTTGCCTACTCCCAGGCGCATTCCAGCAATGGTCAAGATCTTTCAACTTTTTTTATTATCCATTTCATTATGTTCGAAAATGATATATCTAATTGCGGAGTGTCCATCCTTCTGTCCGTCACGCTCCTTTTGACTAACTTCCCGTAATTTTGCCGACATTATGGAGAGTCCAGGAAATATAATCGGTTCTGCATAATGGGGATGAAGACTCAAAAGATTTAGGAAAATCTATAATATTCCCATTAGAAAGCATTGGGTTCTATCCAATTAAATTTAATTTTCTTTGACTGACTTTCATATAATATATGGACCCTGTTACGCATTAGTGTGTCAAGCGCCAGGTAGAGAAAATTAACATTAAAGTTTTTCTGATTTACATTGTTTTGATAAGATTATATATCATTTTTTTCTCAATTGTGCAAGTAACATTAAATATAAAAAGGAAGGAACCGGAGAATAAAACCAGCCGTTAATGGACGTCTGCTCACATCAATTTAATTCGTAAATATTTCGACCGGCATCACGCCTGGTCCATCATCAGTACAAAAAAACTACATGGAAATAAGCAAAAGACAATGTTAATAAATCATACATATAATAGCCTTTACATTTCATTTTTAAAAACTTACATGATTTTTCGGAGGGCCCGTGTCAACCAATGTGTTAAAAATAATTTCTAATTCAGAGAAGCGGGGGACTATAAATATATTAAAAAAAAAAAATAATAACTCTTAAATATTTTAAATATAAATTTTTTTACGACATATCTCATAAAAAATACTATTAATTATAGCATTTGAAACAATATTCCGTGCTTAACTCAATTTTTAATTTTTTTTTTTTGGCGCTTGACACACTAATGCGTAACAGGGTCCATATAGCACATATACACTATTCCCTATGCAAAAACGTTAATTTTTAACATCTATAAACAACATTAATTCATTTTAACACTTCCTTACCTCAAATAGCTATTCTGTAAACAAAAACTCTAAAGCCAAAGCGTTAACATTTAGTAAATAGTGTTAAAAACTAATGTCATGTTTAGGGGGTGCCTTTAATATTTTAACGTCGTGTTTAAAATAAACATGGCGTCGTTAATCTAAAAAGTAAGGTTATGATTTTGATAGCTTTGAAATAAAAGCAACATGTTAACGTCGCTGTTGAAACTTTGTTTAGAGAATAGCACTGATTGTTTTTACATTACTTTTTAACACCCATTTGTTGATTTTAAATTTTAACGTCTGTTTTTAGAGAATAGACCTGAGAGATAGGTATTTATAAAATATGACAATGAATATATAAAATCAAACGAGTAAATCCAATTTCTGAGGATGATGAGACAAAATTAGAATTGGCTGTGAATTGTATAACGTTTTGAGAGGATGTCGTAATATTAAATTCAACCAGGATATGCTTGTGTATGCTTGTTTCTTGATAATGAGAAAAATGACTTTTAGAGTGTTTCGAAGGCATTTAATAGCACTTGTTCATCAGCGGCTGTTCAAAATTATAAAAAAAAACAAATAAATAAATAAAAATTAGAGTGAACATCTTACCTCACTCTATGCCACATACAAGTTAAAGATTTCGGAGAGAAACGTCAGATTGGCAGGTCTATTCATTATTTTATTTATTTTTATAATTTTATACAGCCTATGATGAAGAAGTGTTATTAAATTTCTATTTTATTGGAAATTCTTATAAAAACAAAATTTGTAATTAATATCCAACAAAACATATCGAGATTATGTTGATTTGTCACAAATTAAAAATCGACATATTTTTCCTTATTTTATTTAAATTGTATTAAATTGATTTGTATTTGTGTTAAATTTACTTAGAAATGTCTAGGATATTTCATATTAGATGTTTCTTAAATTAGAGTATCATTAAGGTTGATTAGAACAGGTCTTCTGAAGAAGACACAAAATGTTAACGTTATTTTTTGACGCGCACTGTAGGTTATAAAATTCCTATTGAACGTTCTTCCTGATTCTGATTTAATTTAAATGATAATCATGGAAAAAGAATAGAAGCAATTTTCCAATACAGAGACAGAGAGGGTATTGTTCATGTGATTTGTTCTGGTTTTCAGGTAATCCTACATGGCCAGAGCCCTGGTTTCGTGGTTTATCAGAACGATATGCACTGATAAGCAATGACTCGTCGTCGGAGTCATCGTCGTCGAACAATTCAACCTCAGAGGAATGGATTCTCTCACCAAAGAATCATTCACATACAATCCCTCGTAAACCAACCGAAGAAGAACTCGAGGAAGCCACGCGCCGGCAGCTCGAGCTCCTTAAAGTTCGTTTTAAAATTATCATCATTTTAAATTTAATACATAATAATTGGTCGTTTTGATAACTTACCTACCCCAACATTAAAATAGCCTCCCTATGGGAAATACATGGTGTTTGTCCTTCAGCATTAAAATAGCTGAACACCCCAACATTAAAATAGCTGAAGGACAAACACCATGTATTTCCCCATAGGGAGGCTATTTTAATGTTGGGGTAGGTAAGTTATCAAAACGACCCATTACGGAGTGTCCGTCTAGCACACTCTGATGAGAAGAAAATTATTATTGCAATCCAGAGCCTCCTTGAGGATTTGTTTACTTTCATAGAATACACAAATGCAAAGAATACATAGATATTTTCTCCTTATGGAGATTCCAGTTCGGAACTCCGAATTCTCAAATGGGAAAGCTTACAAAACCCCATAGAAAAGCTTTGGGCTCTATCTCACCTTAAGAAAAATTTTATTCATATAATTCATTAATGTCCGTCTATCTGTCTGTCACGCTCTATTTGGGCAACTTCCCGTTGGAATTTTGAAACCAAATTTTATATGCCTATCTAGGGATTACAGGAAAATTATTTTCGACCCGAAATTCCTACAACTTTTTGAGTTATTAATTGCTTGAGTTACGATTTCTTCGATAGGAAATGTATAGAGAAACATTTATGTATTCTTTGCATTTGTGTATTCTATGAATGTAAACAAATCCTCAAGTAGGCTCTGGATTGCAATAGTAATAATAACAATTTTCTTTTCATTATTACGAAAAGGCACCAAATGGTATAAATAAATGTGCCTGAACCCTCTGATTTATAATATGTATATCGTTTAAAAGTCTATATGGCCTAAGATGTCGAAGAGACTAAAAAAAAAGAAAAGGCGAGAGTCCGCCGCCCCCTGATAGGGGTCCAGGGGGGCAAAACCCCCCTGGCTAAAATTAAATTGAATTTTTTTGCCCCTCAATTAATTTGTTTGTTTTGATTTCTAGGTGAATTATAGCCGTCTTTTAACCGAATTGGAAGGCGATCGATCAGGACGACATTTACCTAGAATTGTTGATAAAGCTTTACGTCTTCTAAATCTCAAACAAGTCATGGAGGAAATTGAAACGAGCGTCATGAGCAAAGTCTCTTGCACTGCCTGTAAAGCAGGTAAATTGAAAATCCCATTCAATGATGATGATGATGATGACTTGACGAACACAATTTAATCTTCTTTTAATGAGAACTCGAGTGAGGAGGAGTTTCCATCCGGTGGTTAATTATTGTCATTTAATTTATAACTTGCTATTAAATAAGATGGAAATTTTATATAATAGAAAAATGAAAATTAATTATTTTTTTCCTTTTTGAGCAAAAAAAAAAATTACAATGATCAGCATTAAATTTTCTTAATGACCTTGATTTTTTTTTTTTTTTTTTTTTTCGTTATTTATATAAACAAAAAATTTGAATTATATAGTTTACGAGATCTATTTATCTGAACAAGATATATTATTCAATCCGATTTGACAAGCAGTATCAAGAGGCCGGGGGCTCGGTGGTGTGGCGGGCCAGGGTGTCGGCTTCTTCAAAGAAGATCCGTGTTCAAATCCTGGACCTGCAGGATTTTTTCATTAAATAAAAATTGTTTAATGTAAACAAATCCTCAAGCAGGCACTGGATTGGATTATTGGATCTCACCACAATACGCCTCCATGCAGCTCTATGAGAGGGAGTTGCTGTGACTTCCCGTCTTGTGGAAGGGACTCCCAGTGATGCATTCTTCGAAAGGAGGATTCACATAATATTATGTTAACTAACTCTGTTAACCTCCTCTCAAAAAACTTCACTATTTACAAAAAAGACTCTTTATTAATCTCGACTCAACAAAATACACGTTAATTACAGAAAAATCAATAAACAACGAATGACCACAACAAAAGTCTCAACAATCCCCCTTTGATCCATCTCCCTTATCCCATGACGTCACCATCTCTTCTCTCTTCTTACATTCGGCCATCCTGAACATTTCGATTGTAGAAGTATGGTTCCCTAATATGAATCGATTATTAAACAACATATAAAAATGTGTTTCGAATGTAAGAAGAGAAGAGATGGTGACGTCATGGGATAAGGGAGATGGATCAAAGGGGATTGTTGAGACTTGTTGTGGTCATTCGTTGTTTATTGATTTTTCTGTAATGAACTTGTATTTTGTTGAGTCGAGATTAATAAAGAGTCTTTTTTGTAAATCGTGAAGTTTTTTGAGAGGAGGTTAACAGAGTTAGTTAACAATTAAATTCAATCATCAATCTCTTTTGTTCCAATTCCTGTATAATAAATTTAATTTTGTCTCTTATAGGAGCAGGCCTTCTACAGCATTACATCCATAACGGCAAAACAAGAGATGATATTGTTAAAATAACATATTCATTTTGTGTGAGTTTAAAAATACAATCACCTCGAGTTTGTGAAGGAATAACAGAACTATTTGGTGTAAGTAATAAACGAAGCACGCACACTCATATTTGTAATCTCACATTTTAATTTTTTTTTATTTTAGGGTGAAGTCGTTTATGTACTCAAGAGGATCTCACTTACACCGGACGAGATTTGTAGTTTTATAATCGGTGATGCTTGTGGCGATGTTTATAATCCTAAACATGAATGGTCGGTTGTTTTCCCTCCGGTCACTAAACCAACCGTCCAAGCACCAAAAGCGCCTAAGGTAGAAATTCCTTTCAAATATTGCAATCTAGAATTTGTAATCATAAAGGAGAAGAAACATAAACTTCTAAAGAATATGTGATTCAAAAAATGTAACAATTCTTTTGCAAATAATGTGACTTTGGTGCTTGAAAGCTGTAAGAGAAAGTAAAAAGAACATTGTTTTATAAATAGTAGTAAATTATAGCTGTTTTAGAGTATTCAAACGTGGAAAGGAACATACAGCTAGGAGAAATAAAAAAACCGGCGCTAAGCGCGTCCAAAGATAGTTAAGATATACCCGTATGTGTTATTTGATATAAAATATTATTAATAATGTATATCTTAACTATCTTTGGTCCCTGAAGAAGGAGGCGATTGGTGTTTGAAACGCCGACCAAAAAATAATTTTTTATTTCTTCTGTCTGAGTATTCTTTTCCACTTTTAAATACACTGTTTTTATGATTTTTCTTCACATTGGTGAGCACATGGATGGCATTCTCAAGTTACCCGATCTAAGCAATTGGTATTTTTTTGATAAGGGCCGGATCATCACATTGACAAATGGACTTTTGAAGGACCCAGACATAGGGTAACAAAAGTAAAATATACTATTGGTGCTGGGTAGACAGCCAGGTTTATAAATAAAACACAAATTTTATCTCGTTCTGCTCATCGACGTTTCGGGTGCTAATCGTCTCCTTCCTCAGGTCTGAGCAGTTGTCAATTATAACAATAAGATGTCATTTGTTGTGATTTAACATTTACATTTTACAGCATCTTGTATTGAAACAAAGCATACTTGCTACATAAGAATTACACATTGTAATAAAAATGTTTAAATCACAACAAATGACATCGTATTGTTTTAATTGACACCTGCTCAGTCCTGAGGAAGGGGGCGATTAGGACTCGAAACGTCGACGAGCAGAATGAGATAAAATTGTGTTTTATTTCTAATCCTGGCTGCCTACCCAGCACCAATAGTATACACAGTCTCCAGCCAAAGAAAATATTATCGTAAAATATACTTCTTCATAAGCAGAGCAAATATGCACTCGAAAATATCAGCCCTAAAATTGGCTCTACCAGACATATGTATGTGGGTTAAATGGAGAAATTTTGTTATCATTTTCAATCTTTTATCATTGATTATTGATTAGTTAATTGTTAAAATACAATTAAACTAAAATTGTTGGCGCATTAACTCTGATGATGGCTTAGCAAATCTGCACTCAGATGAATTTCTATATT
>JAKCPI010017242.1:0-11042 GCA_023213315.1 Euborellia annulipes
AATAATTAAAATATGTACTATATTATTATATGTCCTGTAAGGAAAGATTTTTTTAATAAAGCATTATTTTATTATTTATTATTATTTTATTATTTAAATATAGAAATACTGATTTGAGTATATTTCATCATTTTTCTATTAATTTTTTTTTTTTTTTTTATCGTTTGCTTTTCTCTAGAATGGATTAGTAAGTGTGTGTTGAGATTGAATTTTCTATTAAATAGTTTTAGAGCAAATTTCACATAAATATTCTTTTAGGTCGGAATGGATTGATATATGACGATTTAAAACGGATTTTCGATTAAATTGTTTAGAGCAAATTTCACATTTATATTTTTTTAGGCCAGAATGAATTAGTAAATGTGTGTTGAGATGAGATTTTTGATTAAATCGTTTAGAGCAAATTTCACATTCATATTCTTTTAGGCCAGAATGAATTGCTATATGACGTTTTAAAGCGGATTTATGATTAAATTGTTTAGAGCAAATTTCACATTCATATTCTTTTAGGCCAGAATGAATTCGTAAATGTGTGTTGAGATGAGATTTTTGATTAAATTGTTTAGAGCAAATTTCACATTTATATTCTTTTAGGCCAGAATGAATTCGTAAATGTGTGTTGAGATGAGATTTTCGATTAAATCGTTTAGAACAGATTTCACATGCAAACGATTTAACCGATTGGGATTTTTTGTTGCAGAATGACGAGTTCGAACTTTTCTTTTTTAGAAATTGACTGAATTTTCTCATTTTCGTCTTTTTTCTTAAATTCTTCGTTTTTTTTTAAAGTTTGTTCTTTTTCTGTAAATGAAATGACATATACATATATAAAAAGTATAAATAAAAATTAGGGTAATAATTATTATAGATTGCTTTACTTTTACCTTTTTTTGATGGTTTTTTGAGAAAATTAAAATTTATTTTATCTAATCTTTGTATAACGTTTGACAAACATTTTTTAGAATGCTTCCATAGAAAATATAAATTTATAAAGTTGGTTTTGCAATGAATGCATGGGAAGACAGGACCTAATGAAAATCAAAAAGAATAATTAATACAAAAATCCTTATCTTTGTGGGTGCTTATAAAGTATTTATTGATGGTGAGATTGAAGTCAGCATATATCGCTTATACATAGCAAATGTCAAGAGATTACAATTTTAATATTAAAAACATCAAAATTAAAGCAAAAAGGAATAAGAAAATTAACATTTAATGTACGAATTTATGATTACAAAAGAAAACGAATTACTAAAAATAAATGACATAAAAGAATGAGATATAGGTTATAAAATAAAAATAAATTACCAATATGAATGGGGTATTTGATATCATCCTTTGAAATGTCTTCTTCTTGTTTTATAAACGACATGTTTGTAAATTTTTAAATATCTATTTGTAATTAAATAATTCAAAAGGTGGACAAAAGCAAAAAATAAAATAAAAATACAATTCAGTGAAAAAATTTTTGCCCCTTGTTAAAATAAAAGACGATGGAAGCGCTCTCAGGTGCTGGAGATGGAAACTATTCGATACGTGGGAAAATCAACTTGGAACTTCTATACAAATATTTTCTCTACACTGAGAAAGTATTGGATTCATGTCAAAAACCCGATACCGCGATTTTAATGAAGTCAAAAAAAGCGTGGATCCGTAAAACGGTCTGTTTGTCTATGAACAAAATATCTCAAGGTTGAAATTTTATATTTGTTGAACAAAATCGGGATAATATTTACAATAAGACTTTTGCGAGTTTAGTACTTTTTACAACTTTTTCAGGGAAAATACTCCCTCATTTCCCTTTATTAGCCTAAAAGAGGTGTCGGTAAGCCAATTTGATCGAGATATATGCCAAAATAACGAACATTTTGAAGAAATACGAAAGCCACATTAAGCATTATAAAATGTATTATTACTTACTTTTTTGGGTTTTTTCTTTCTCCATTGTAATTTAGATGACAAAAATCTTGCGCCTGACCTATTCTGATTGAGATAACTAGATAAATTAATTAAATAGAGTAAAAAAAAAGATTAATAATTTTAATGATAATTGTTTATTTTTATAAATATTGAACGATAAAGGAGCTAACTTCATATTGAATTAAGACTATTCACTGACTATTAAAAAAAAAAAATTAAAGTAATTAAATAATTCAAAATGTGGACAAAAGCAAAAAATAAAATAAAAATACAACTCAGTCAGTGAAAAAATTTTAGCCACTTGTTAAAATAAAAGACGATGGAAGCGCTCTCAGGTGCTGGAGATGGAAACTATTCGATAGGTGGGAAAATCAACTTGGAACTTCTATACAAATATTTTCTCTACACTGAGAAAGTATTGGATTCATGTCAAAACTCCGATGTCGCGATTTTGAGGAAGTCAAAAAAAAGCGTGGATCCGTAAAACGGTCTGTTTGTCTATGAACAAAATATCTCAAGAACAAAATAAGCTACGAGGTTGAAATTTTATATTTGTTAAACAAAATCGATCAAAAAGTACTTATAATTTACTGATATTCTTTTTTTCGAATTTCACAAAATTAGCTCTAACAATTTTGAATAAAATATAGAAGTCATTTTGTTTTTAGATTCTCTTTAAAATTTTTAAACAAAATAGACAATTTATAATTAAATTAAAGTTTTTGTTTTAATGTCCTTGGCTGCAACGTCTCCCACATCAATTTAAGACTCTACAGCCACATTTCATCGTTATCAACATATATTTTTCTATGATTATAAATTTTATATCTTCACTGATAGAATAGTGGAAACTAAATTATATGTCGATCTGTATATATACAATATTTATACCTTAGAAAATTTAATTATGTCAAGAGTTTTAATATCTTGGCTTCAGAACAGGATAGTTTTCGCCCTGGGTGTTCCACGGCTTCTGTTGCGATAACCTTTGTATATCATATCATTCGAAACCTTGATAGTGGAATGTTTGTCTTTGGAGTTTTTTTGGATCTTAGCAAGGCATTCGACACAGTGAATCATTCTAAATTGAATCGTTTATTTCAGAAACCACCTAAGTGCGTTTTTTTAAACTTTCGGAAAACTAAAAAAAACTGTTTTGCAGCTTAAGTATAGGTCTAGTCTACTTCAAATATTTTTTTATCAAATCATAAACATGCTATTGGGATAATCTATTTAAAAAAATTGCACTTAGGTGGTTTCTGAAATAAACGAGTGATTTTTTAAAAATTATTATTGAAATTAAGTCAAACCATTAATTTTAACCTGTTTTGGTATCAAAGATAAGTAACAGACACACTTAAGTATAAAAAAGAGTGTTTTTACTATGCCTAAATCGAAAAATACAAGTAGACTACACGCTACAGTATGTCTATATACACAGCGTATATACAGAGTCGTACTGCAGTCCTTTGAGCCTAGCATTCCGAATAATGTTCCGTTTGTATTTTTCTTCGTGCACAACACCACGCCTACGCTTGGGAATAGGTTCATCATCTGAACTATCCGACATGGCTTAAGAACTATATAATGTTATATTGTATTTACATGGTTTTATATTGTATTTATATTGTTTTGTAAAATGTTATATGTTGTATATTATGGGGATGGCCTTTGGCACCCGGCTTAATAAAAAAAAATAGCTTTTATGGTCAAGTAGCTAGGCGTTACATAAATAGGGCTATTTTTCGATATTTTTTTGCCTAAAAAATGAGGTTTTTCGAGAAAAAAACTAATTTTCGAGTTAATTACTCGGGATTTTTTTATTTATTCTATTAGAGGATTTGTTTCTGCACCAAATGACATCCCATTTAGTCTGATCGGATTAGCCGTTCGGAATCTACAGGGGTTTAAACTTTCAAATTAGAATTTACCGCAGCGCGGTAAAATAAAATGATAGGAAAAAAATAAATGGTGAAATCTTTAGCTGAAAACTCATTCTTTCTAACCGTATATTCTCCATAATTATACCTCTCAAGACAGAGGAGTTATTCAAGCCGATAAACTTTTTCGTGCATGCCCCTCTAACTTGCCTCTATAGACACATGATTTGTAAGACGTTGTCACCTCAAAAAAAAACTATATTATGTAATAATAAACAACAACATAACACCTAATTTTCATCGAAAACTCACGAAAACTAACTACTCAGTGTTAGGTAACCTTTGAATCAAACCACCGAGTCACAAAACACGTGATGTCTACAGGGCACGAGTGAAATTTACTGCAGAAAGAACCTAAGCGACGGCTGCGAGTCACAAAACACGTGATGTCTACAGGGCATGAGTGAAATTTACCGCAGAAAGAACCTAAGCGACGGCGCTTGGGTTCTTTCTGAAATAAACGGATTATTTTCAAGGCTGCCAAATAGCATTGTTGATGAGGAACATTGGTTATTTCGGCACTAAAAGATGTATTTACCTTTAAATTGTACATTAGCACCAAAAACACATTTTTTGAAATTTTGTCCCTTAGGTGCTTTCTGAAATAAACGATTCAATTGTTGGTGAAGCTGGAATCGTATGGTGTGAAGGTTCTGTGAATGATAATGGACACCCCAGCGATCATGACAAATGAAAAAATCTGTGTCGAGATATATTTAGTTTCCCATAGCACCTTAGTTTCAAACTTGCATTTTAAATGTTGACTGCTTCAAATAAACTATGGTTATTTTTCAAAATTTTAATCTCATATTTGGACATTTTATACACAATATAGAATCGTAAATAAATACAAAATGTCATAAGAATTGGAAAAAAAAATTTTAAATGCGTAAAAAGTTCCAAACATTGATTCGCAAGATCAGGAGATACCGGAGATCGCCCCAGGGAGGGCCATCTTACAGCACTATATTAATCAACGGTGCTCATAACGTAGACAAATGGACATTTTCTAAAAGTACTCAACATTTTATTGATCTAATCTCACATGGCAAAGAATTCCATAGCCTTGAAGACGATACTAAAAATGACTCCCCAAAGGATGTCGTTCTATGATTTGGGATCAATATTTGTCCCTCATCAGAGCGCAGCAACCTAATCCCATCCTCACTCCTGAATTTAAAGAGGTCGTAGAGATATTTAGGGCTTTTGTTAGCGAATAAATTATAAGGGAATATTCCTAAAAAGAAGCGTCTACGGGCCTTTAGGCGCAACCATCCCAATTCCCGATAGAAGGGTGTAATGTGCTCATAGATTGGGACATCAAAAATAAATCTTATGCAAGCGTTGAGAACTCTTTCCAGTTTCCAGAGAGAGAGAGAGAGATATGTTTTCTCCGATTGAAAAAAAGAAGAACAAGTGATATATATAGAAAAAAAAAAAAAGAAAAAAAAAAAACTATATTATATTATACTTATAATAATAAGAATATCCTTTTTACAAATGTTAGATAAATTTTAATTTTTTTATTCCAAGTAATAAACCCTTTCTAAAGGTGATTGGGTTTTGAAATTATACATCATGTAAATAAATGTGAAATGTTTTAAAACTTCACTTGATCAAAGCAAGCTGTTATATGTGTATGATCTGTGCTGTTAGTCAAGTGATTAAACATTTATTAGTGTTAAGAATACGATATTATATATATTATTTACAGATTAATTAATACAATGAATTTGAAGATTTCTAATTTCTAAATCTATTCTATTCAATTGTAGGACGTTATATTATAAATATTTGTTTATTTTCGATATTTTATTTAATCTTAAAAATAGTTAAATATTTTTCGAGATCTATATATTTAAATAAGATGTTTGGTCTCACAATAAAAAACACTCACATGTCTTGTTGAATATATCATGACTTGTTAAGTCGAATCGAGGTATTTTGAATACTATTATCTTATTCAAATATATAGATCTCGAAAAATATTTAACTATAACTTAACCCCCGGCCCTCGGGGGTTTGCTGCTTACAGTAGTGTGTTAGAGCAGACCCAGATGTCTGTCCCTCTACTGATTTAACAAGCGGCGCATAAGTGGAAAATTTTTCTTTAAAGTTTTTCACTTTTTCGTTACGAGTTAGTAACTTGCGCGACTAACTGCATATAAGGGGAAGTGAGTTTTATTGGTGCAGGTCGAGGGTCCGGTGGCCTGGTGCAATGGATAGCACGCCTATGCCCCGGAAAGGCGGAGATCCTGGGTTCGATTCCCGGGGGCCATGGGATGTTTGGCCTCACCAATAAAAAACACTCACATGTCTTGTTGAATTAAAAATAGTTTCCCCTTATAGCACATCCATAACATTTTAGACACCGTCTCTATGTCTGACTGTTTTCAGTAAATAAATAAACATGAAATGCAATAGTACTTGTCATTATAACCCTACGCTTCTCCCAAGTTAATGGCCTTCATCGCTCCGAGTGACCGACGGTATCCCGAAGGAATAAAACACACAACATAAGATAGATAAATATAGAAATACTGATTTGAGTATATTTCATCATTTTCTATTAATTTTTTTTTTTTATCGTTTGCTTTTCTCTAGAATGAATTAGTAAATGTGTGTTGAGATTGAATTTTCTATTAAATAGTTTAGAGCA
Organism: Euborellia annulipes; assembly: GCA_023213315.1. Lineage (NCBI taxonomy): Eukaryota > Metazoa > Arthropoda > Insecta > Dermaptera > Anisolabididae > Euborellia > Euborellia annulipes. The sequence goes on from JAKCPI010017242.1 coordinate 6,520, forward strand.
AATTTCACATTTATATTCTTTTAGGCCAGAATGGATTGCTATATGACGTTTTAAAACGGATTTTTGATTAAATTGTTTAGAGCAAATTTCACATTTATATTCTTTTAGGCCAGAATGAATTGCTATATGACGTTTTAAAACGGATTTTTGATTAAATTGTTTAGAGCAAATTTCACATTTATATTCTTTTAGGCCAGAATGGATTGCTATATGACGATTTAAAACGTATTTCCGATTAAATTGTTTAGAGCAAATTTCACATTCATATTCTTTTAGGTCAGAATGAATTCGTAAATGTGTGTTGAGATGAGATTTTTGATTAAATCGTTTAGAGCAAATTTTACATTCATATTCTTTTAGGCCAGAATGAATTAGTAAATGTGTGTTGAGATTCGATTTTTGATTAAATCGTTTAGAGCAAATTTCACATTCATATTCTTTTAGGTGAGAATGAATTCGTAAATGTGTGTTGAGATGAGATTTTCGATTAAATCGTTTAGAACAGATTTCACATACAAACGATTTAACCGATTGGGATTTTTTGTTGCAGAATGACGAGTTCGAACTTTTCTTTTTAGAAATTGACTGAATTTTCTCATTTTCGTCTTTTTTCTTAAATTTTTCCTTTTTTTTTAAAGTTTCTTCTTTTTCTGAAAATGAAATGACATATACTTATATAAAAAGAATAAATAAAAATTAAGGTAATAATTATTAAAGATTGCTTTACTTTTACCTTTTTTTGATGGTTTTTTGAGAAAATTAAAATTTCTTTTATCTAATCTTTGTATAACGTTTGACAAACATTTTTTAGAATGCTTCCATAGAAAATATAAATTTATAAAGTTGGTTTTGCAATGAATGCATGGGAAGACAGGACCTAATGAAAATCAAAAAGAATAATATAAAAATCCTTATCCTTGTGCGTGCTTATAAAGTATTTATTGATGGTGAGATTGAAGTCAGCATATATCGTATACATAGCAAATGTCAAGAGATTACAATTTTAATATTAAAAACATCAAAATTAAAGCAAAATGGAATAAGAAAATTAACATTTAATGTACGAATTTATGATTACAAAAGAAAACGAATTACTAAAAATAAATGACATAAGAGAATGAGATATAGGTTATAAAATAAAAATAAATTACCAATATGAATGGGGTATTTGATATCATCCTTTGAAATGTCTTCTTCTTGTTTTATAAACGACATGTTTGTAAATTTTTAAATATCTAATTGTAATTAAATAATTCAAAAGGTGGACAAAAGCAAAAAATAAAATAAAAATACAATCCAGTGAAAAAATTTTAGCCCCTTGTTAAAATAAAAGACGATGAAAGCGCTCTCAGGTGCTGGAGATGGAAACTATTCGATAGGTGGGAAAATCAACTTGGAACTTCTATACAAATATCTTCTCTACACTGAGAAAGTATTGGATTCATGTCAAAAATTGCGAATTTGATGAAGTCAAAAAGGTGTGGATCCGTAAAATGGTCTGTTTGTCTATGAACAAAAAATATCTCAAGAACAAAATAAGCTACGATGTTTAAATGTTATATTCTTTGAACAAAATCGATCAAAAAGTACTTATAATTTACTGATATTCTTTTTTTTCGAATTTCACCAAATTAGCTCCAACAATTTTGAATAAAATATAGAAGTCATTTTGTTTTTAGATTCTCTTTAAAATACTTAAACAAAATAGACAATTTATAAATAAATCAAAGTTTTTTTTTTAATTTCTTTGGTTGCCACGCCTCCCACATCCATTTAAGACTCTACAGCCACATTTCATCGTTATCAACATATAAATATTTTTCTATGATTATAAATTTTGTATCTTTACTAATAGAGTAGCGGAAACTAAATTATATGTCTATCTATATGTATATTTATACCGTAGAAAGTTTAATTATGTCACGAGTTTGAAAATCTTGGCTTCAGAACACCATGGTTTTCGCCCTGGGTGTTTCACGGCTTCTGCTTCGATAACCTTTGTAGATCATATCATTCGAAAACTTGATAGTGTATATTTGTCCTTGGCATTTTTTTGGATCTGAGCAAGACATTAGACACAGTGAATCATTCTAAATTGTTGGAGTAGCTGGAATCGTTTGGTTTGAGGGGTGTGGTGAACAGATGGCTGGGCTCTTATCTTGGTGGTACGTCTCAGGTGGTGGAGATTGATGGTCATTGGTCGGGGGTGAGAGATGTTGTTGTAAAAATAGTACTAAGTATACTTATTTTCTCATTCTTGATTTTTATGTATGATATTCAGGGAACTATTCCAAGACTATTTGTCAGCTACCAGACCAATCGGGTGGACCACAGAGGATTACAAAAGAATCGAAAGATTGTCCGAAAAAGGACCGATCAGCAAAGCACACAAGTGAGGACATAAAATACCTTGGAATACATTTGGACCTGGTAGAAACACATCTCCAACAAAAGGACACAAAGCTTGGCCTCAAGATAAGAAGCCTATACTGGCTTATTGGCCGGAGATCCAAGATGTCCATCAACTGCAAAATGACAATTTATAAAGCCATGCTAATAGCCTATCTGGACATATGGGATTCAACTGTGGGGAGCAACAGCCAACTCAAACGTCGAGATACTGGAATGGTTCCAATCGAAAGTTCTGTGAATGATAATGGACCCCCCAGCGTTCATGACAAATGTAAAAATACGAAAGGAGTTAGACATTCCATCCCTCAAAGATGAAATATCTAGTTGGACCAGAGCCTACCGCGCCCGGATCGACATCCACCCCAACGAGTTAACAAACGAGTTAAAAAAACCAATCGAACGTAGATTGAAAAAAAAAGAAGAACAAGTGACATATATAAAAATAACAAAAAAAAGTAAAACCTAAATTATATTATACCTATAAAAATAAGAATATCCTTTTTACAAATGTTATAGAAATTTTAATTTTTTTATTCCACGTAATGACCCTTTCGAGAGGTCATTGGGTTTTGAAATTATACATCAAGTAAATAAATGTGAAATGTTTTAAAGCTTTACTTGACCAAAGCAAGCTGTTATATGCGTATGATCTGTGATGTTTAGTCAAGTGATTAAACATTTATTAGTGTTAGGAATACGATATTATATATGTTAAATCCGATAGGACCCTGAACTACTATTCAAACCACCCGATTTTACATAAAAGAAATTTAACTTTTAATTTATTTAGTAGAGCGGATAGATTGTCTGACTCTCAATATAAAGAGCAGAATATTAAAGAAGTTAAATTATTATTAATGAAGAACAACTACCCCAAACATTTTCTTCAAAAGACTTACAACATATATGTGAACAAATCAAAACCACAGTGTACAAGATCCAAATCAAGACAACACGGGGAAAGTATTCCAGACATGCCTACATACAGAAGCTTGACATATATACCCGGATTATCAGAACAACTTAAAAAACTAATTAATAATTCTATATCTAATGTAATGATTAGTTTTAAGCCCATTAACACACTTGCATTCATTTTCAACAATAAAACCCCTACCCCTCATATGCAAAATAGTAACCTTGTCTATAAGGTTGCCTGCCAAAATTGTAATCTTTGTTATGTGGGGATGACGAAACAATACCTTAATAAAAGAATGTCCCAACATAAAGCAAATATAAAAAACGAAGAGACTCATGTTGCCCTCGCAGCTCACTCTATCGAGAAAGGACATGATTTTGATTTTGACTCGGTGAAAATTCTGGGTTTCGAGGGCAACGCATTTAAAAGGCAAGTTCTAGAATCCATATTTATTTTTATTAATCAAACAGTGAATTGCAAAAGGGACTTTAAAACTACGGTCCTCTCTTACAGAAATGTAATAAAATAACTATATAGCCCTATATTGTTTGGTTTTGTCAAGTGTATTATTTAAAATTGAATTTGTCCGAGGTCTTAAAAGAAAAAAAAAAAAAAAAAAAAAAAAAAAAAAAAAGCATTAAATAAAAGATATTTTAAAAAAAGAGTTTAGTGGGATATTTTGTAAAAATTTTTTTAAAAAAAAATCCAAATTAAATATTAATTTATATTTGTTATGTCAATTTATAAATACTTTGGGAATTTATTTTAATATTAAAAAATCTATTAATATGTTATTAAATTAGAACTAATAGGTATATAAGATGCGTGTAATTAAAATAAAATTTATATTGACTTTTGGCGCTGAATGCATTGTATCTGATAGATCGTAATGAAATTTATGAAATGTCTGTCAAACAACTTGAGAGGTTTTTCTAATGACTGAACTCTAGGTAATGATAATTTTTATGTCTTGAAATTTTATTTATACAACCTCTTGATGTTATGTTTTTTTTTTGTAAACTCCATTGTAGCCATGAAGATGGTCGCATAGTCGACCGAAACGTCGCTGTGAGTTCTCTATTAAAGAAATAAATCTAGCTGCTCGGCCTTTTATTTTTCTACTACATATTGATTCAGCTATTCACCTCGCTAACATATTATATATATTATTTACAGATTTATAATTGCTAAA
>JAKCPI010017243.1:0-19231 GCA_023213315.1 Euborellia annulipes
CTCATCATCATTATTTGACCGATAAATGCCTTTAGATAATCAGCTGTTGATCTGGGACACGGACACGGACAAGCCTGTAGATATGAGAGCCAACTGGGAACACGAAAAAGGCACATAGACTCAACACATTTATACTAATTAATTACGTAATCAAAAATTCAATAGATGGTTTAACTTATTGATCGAAAATTATTTTTACATATCTGATCTCTTTACTATTGTAAATGTGAATTTTTTGTACTTCTGTAGTGTGTAGGGTTTATACAAAAACCGACTTTTTATAAAACCTTTTTTCAGTTTTGAACTTTTCTATTAAACTGGTTTCGAATTTTTTCGGATAAAAAAAATTTAATTTTTTTCAAGAAACTTTGAATAATCGAATCATCCTAACCGAACGTCACCTTTCTCAAAACTTTGACCAATGGTAGCGACCTCTAAAATCAATTGAATTAAAAATAAAAATAACTAGTATATTTATTTCCATTTAGAAGAAAAAGACCAAACTGATGATTATAGACAGGGCAAACAACAACAAGCCGGACACCAAACAACTAGCTGGTTACGAGGTGGTCGACCACTTCGTATACTTGGGATCCATGATCACAAACAGCGGGGGTTCTGATGAAGACATCAATCTGCGGTTGCAGCTGGGGAGACTGGCAATGGTTAGACTAACCAAGATCTGGCAGGACAAAAACATCACAACCAACACAAAAGTCAGGTCTCTCGTCTTTCCTGTCGCACTTTATGCCTCCGAAACATGAACCCTAAAGAAAAACAAATATGACCGAATAAACGCCTTCGAGATGTGGTGCTGGAGGAGGATGCTAAGAGTCCCGTGGACGGCTCGCCGAACTAATAAATCCATTTTAGAGGAAGTTCACGCGCTCTTCCGAGGTGATACTCGAGAGGGTCGTTAAATACTTCGGCCACCTTACTCGCTCAGACACCGGCTTAGAGAAGATCATCATGCAGGGTAAAGTGGAGGGCAAAAGAAGAAGAGGCAGATCACAGGCAAGATGGGCGGATCAAATAAAGACCCAACTAGGCGAAACACTGCATGCTGCCAGGAGCAGATCTCGCTGGCGGGCTGCAGTCGGAAGAACTGGTGCTGTGAGAGCACGGAAGAAATGAGGATCACGACTCCTCTGTAAACGACTTTAACGAAGAGAGAAGAATAAAGACTATGGCCCGAAGAATATATTAAAATTTGAATATTCGAATTATCCTGTCCAAAAGGGCGCGGGATTCTTTAAGAAATGTTTCACAAACATTCAAGACTTAAATTTTAATTGTGTGGATCCGCCACTGTATATCACAGTTACTAGTTATTAGTTATTAATGCTAGATCGTAGGGTTCTTGCCTCTTGTACTAGGAATCCGGGTTTACAGCGACAAAATGTTCTCTTTAAAAGACATATTCTGCCAAATATGCTCACAAAAACTAACAGATAAAACGTAACGATTACACACGTGACACATTTCATTCATTGACTTACTAATAAAATTCATAATTTTCTCTTAAAACTCGTCTTTTGAAAACCGACAAATCCTATTTAGTGTATTTTTTTGAAGTTTCGTCCGATCTCATAACATTGGTGAAATGCCAGAAGTGTTGCGGGTTGCTTGAGAGTCCAGGCGTTCTTTATTGGTTGAATCGAAACATCGACGATACTTTTTGCATTGTCATTTTATTTAAGGGAATTAATATTGGTTTATGGGTTTTCTCACCTCAAGCGGTTCCTCTTTTTTGTTATCATGCAAAAAACAACCTGCAAAGTAAATGTGTGTCAATTCAATTAGAATTTTTTTTTATTTATTCCGAGAGTTGTGTCGCCATTAATTATTAATTTAATATGCCTTGGAAAAACAAAAAAAAATTACCTCTTGTATTCATTTAGGGTAAATTCTCTCTTTTTTGTTTATATTCTACTACATATTTGAAAAACAAGAGAAGTTAGAAAGAATTAAATTAAATTCATTAATGATGACATTACAAAAAAAGAAAAAAAAAAAAATACATCGTCATAATCATTTGCATTTCAATCATCTAAAAACAGTGGAGTCCCCCGGGGGCAGGCCCGTCACGATTAGGCGGTGAAGGTCTTAAAGGGGTGTTTTTGAATTAGAGAGCATTGAAGACCAACTTCCGCCCCCCCCCCGGAGCATTAATACATATTAGTATTTAAAAAAAAAATTAGGTTCGTGAATACAAAAATTTTCAATTATTTTTCTGAAATTGTTTTTTAAACATTAAAAGCAAAAATATTGCATTAAATCGTAGTTGACAAAAAAGTTATTAAATTATTTAAGCCATTAATGTTGTACTGTACAAGGTGTTATTATATTTGAGAAAAGCGAAAAATATATAATAAAAATGTGCTAGCGATTTCCTTAATTTTATTTTCTGAGATGAATCATAAACTAGTTGTCAAAAAATCTGGTGTGACTGGCCGTCCAGCACTCAACTTTCTCTTACCTTCAGCAATTGAAAGTTGTTCTGTGCTTGTCAAGCCAGATTTTTTTGTCTTGTCATATATTTAGTTTCCGCCCGTATATTAGATTTTTTTTAACACTCACGCTTTTTTCTCATTCACACTCACAAATACAATCACATCTTCTTTTCGGTAACTCAGGCCATATAAGACTTTGACGATAACCGTTATATATTTATAATATCTATTGGGGGTTCTTATTTAAGCCATCTGGTACCCAAATGGCTTAAATAAAATCATCGAGACTGCCTGGGATCCGAACCCGCGACCCTCGGCATAGAAGGTTAGCATGCTAGCCACTACACCAAACCCGAGGGTTAATAATATAATTTAGGACAAAAATTCATAAACATATGAAAATATTTATAATTTATTACCATGGCAACCATTTCTCCAAACTTTCCTATGCAGTACAAGAGTAAAGTGTGCTTTTAACAATTTTAAGGGCCCTCAGGCCTTGGTGTAGGGGTTAGCGTGCTAAGAGCCCAGGCAGTCCGATGATTTTATTTAAGCCATTTGGATACCAAATGGCTTAAGAATGCCTGGAACCCAAATATGTATATTAATCAATAACGGATATTGTAAAAGTCTTATATGGCCTGAGTTGCCGAAAAGACTGTGAATGTGTGTGTGTAAGTGTGAGTGTGAATGAGAAAGAACAATTTTAAGGGCAAAATAAGAAACGAAAAAAAGTACATCAGAAAAATATAGGTACTAATACTCTTTGGCCTATTTTGTTCAAAAGCGTCACGATAAGTGCCAGAGAGGTGTCTAAATGTCAACCTTTCTAAATAAGAAATTATATATAATATTTAAGATATTATATATATCGCGTATGTGAGCCGCGAATCGGAACTTAAATACAATATATTTTATTATTTTATTCTAGTTTGTTTCGTTCTTGAAATATTTTTTTCACACACAGACAGAGAGTTCATTTTGATTGACCCACTTTTTTGGACTCAGGGGACCACAAAACGTGTATTTCCATCAAATCGACACCGAATTTTTAACCCAAAACCAATACTGTTCTCTCTCTCTTTATATATACTGTATAAGAGAAATTAAAAAACTTTCTCCATCTCTGGATTATATAGAAAACTAGACGGAAGCCCCGCCTCCGGCGGGGCACTCCGTCAGTCGAGCTGCGCCCCTGGATCCCCTTGCTCGCCTACTTATATACATACCGGTACATACATTTTCCCTTTTCATTTTTATATATAGAGATTATTTTAACGGTTAATTATTCATGAACTTAAGATTTTTTGTGAATCATATCCTTTCCGGGACTCTCCCGGTACACAGACAAAAAATTTACGCCGATATTTTAGATTTCAAAATGTAAATAAATTTAAAAAATCGTAAACATGGGTAAATATTTATATTTTGTTACCATGGCCACTATTTCTCCTAATTTTTATTTTTATTTTTTCTTATTTTAACGGTTAATTACTCATTAGCCCACGGGGCGTGGTGTAGATGGTTAGCGTGCTAACCTCATATACCAAACGTCGCGGGGTTCGGACCCCAGGCAGTCCGATGATTTTATTTAAGCCATCTGGATACCAGATGGCTTAAATAAAAATGCCTGGACCCTAATATATATAAATTCATAAATAACGGTTATCGTAAATGTCTTATATGGCCTGAGCTGCCGAAAAGACAGTGTGAATGTGTGTGTGAGTGTGAGTGTGAATGAGAAAAAGTGTGAATGTTTTTTTTCAAAAAAAAAAATTACTCATTAACTTATTGTTATTTGTGAAACAAAACCTGTCCGGGAGTCTCACAAACATACACAGAAAATTTCATCATAATTGGTTCAGTCGTTTAGGAGGAGTTCAGTCACTACACACGTACAGAAGAATTATATATATATAAAGATTTTATTTGAACAATTTCTAAAAAGTTTAGAAATAACTCAAGAAGAAATGAAATTGAATTAATGTAAAAGTTATGGGAGAGAAATAATAAGAAACGAAACTTGATGAGAGACAACAGTCAAAGGCAATTTGCCAATGAACGTGTTGGAAATGAATGATACTGGCTGGTTTAATGCATCAATTATTCTGTATTGTTACTTGTTAGTGAGATTCAATAAAAAACAAAATAAAACCAGGAGAGAGTCACAAATATTTCAACAACACACACACGCACCCAAGCCCATTACCATTTGAATATCATGAAAAAATTATAATTAATGAATTAACACGTTTTCTAATTTTTAAAACAAACAAATAATATCATTATGGTTATTAATGGAGGTAAAAAGATAAATAAATATATAGGATTTTATGGTGAAAGTCAACGAGTTTAAAAATATGGTGTGACTGGTCGCACCACACCCAACTTTCTCTTTTCTTCGGTAAGTGAAAATTGTGTGTTCTGTGCTTGTCACACCAGATTTTTTGTGTTGATATATATATTCAGTTTCCGGCAGTATTTTAGAATTCAGCAAAAGGAAATATTTATATTTTATTACCATGGCAACCATTTCTCCTATTTTTCTTATGAAGTTCAAGAGTAAAGTGTGCTTCAATCAACTTAGAAGGCAAAATTAGAATATACAGTCCCTATTAGTCGCACTACGATTTTTTACTAAATTGGGTAATGATTATGTAATAAATACTATATTTGATAGTCGTAAAATAATATCAATTTTTATTATATGACATGAAATTGAGCGCAGAGTATAGCGCACAGGTTCAGTCTCGTTCTCGCGTGCGACACTCGTGGACGCTCTATTGTTGCTCTCTTCGCTTTCTTTACTAATTTCGTATTATTGACTTAACCATCGACTTATTGACTTTGTTTTTACAGCCAGATATTACTAATTTATGCATTTGAACACGGGTAAAAAAAAATGGTGATATTTCACCGCGGGAAAAAACTGAGGTCAAAGCCCTCGTGAACGCGGAATTTTATTCTAACCGTAAAATTTTACAAATGTTGAAAGTGTCTTAGGTTACAGTGAGACGAATAAAGAAGAAAATTGATACAGGAGAAGAATTAGGCCCAATAAACAAAAATAAATGCGGAAGAAAGCCGATTTTTACTACAAGTTCAAAGAGATTTCTTTGAAAACAGATTTGCGAGTCAATAAGTGGTTTGTTAAGTCAATAATACGAAATTATTATTATTTTTTTTTTTTTTTCTTTATTTACCGGCTGTGAACCCGAAGTCATTCAGCCCCTCCATATTTTTTGTTATAATTTTGTACATATAAAACCACATTGATAAATACATAGTTACAAGAATAAATTATATAAACAACACTTTTACAAATAACATGATAAAAAGAAACTTATATAAAGATAAAATTTCTTGAGTTGAATGGCTGTAGATATTCAAATTAGAAACAGGAACGGGGGCCTTCTCAGGAATCAGCAGCCAGGATAAATAATAAAAATCTATATTTCGTTGCCGACGTTTCGGGTGCAAGTCGCACCCATCCTCAGGGCCTATGGTAACAATTTTTTTTATTAGTAATTAATTATTTTATATACATGAATACAGTGAGTGATATTTCATGAAATATTAAGTTTTTACTCACAAGCAAAATTGTCAAAATTTCGTACAAGTTGATCGGTACTTAAGAATAAATTCCATGTTTATACATGTATTCCTTAGTATGTACAGCGAAGAAAAACTATTGCAAAGCGTTTTTACAGGCACGACATTCAAATAGCAAATGATGAATTTTTTTTAATTATCTAATATTCAAATATAATTTATTCCTTATTTTTAGTATCGGTTAGGTTGACGAACTCTTTAATTCTCTCGATTTAAATACTTATTTTTAATTTAACAAAGGATGGATTTTTTTTTTTTTTTTTACATTAAAAAATAATTTATAAGTAATTTGATTTTTTTTTTTTTTTTTTTCCCCCTTTTTTCCTTCTTCTCTTTTTTTTAATTATTTATAAGGGCGCTGTAGTTGTTGTTGTTATTTTTTTATAAGATTTAATCAGAGATTCATATGTGTTACTTAGGCCGTGGGTGTCTTCTCTGTTGTTGCATGATATTTTTCTGTGTTGTTGGATGGCAACCATTTCGAGGAAATCTCTTTTTTATCTGATTTTCCTCATGATATAAAATTTTGTAATTTTTAAAATCAAACGTGTGCCCCTTCTCCAATGCGTGTGTTGCCAATGCTGTCGATGATTTTTTTGTTTTTAATTGTTAGTTCATGCTGTCTGATTCTGTCTTTGATTTTGTTTTTTGTTTGACCTATATAACATTGATTGCAACCTTCTGTTTCATTTCCGGTGCAATTCAATTTATACACTACCCCTGCTTTGTCCGTAGATGGTATAGGATCTTTGTTGTTATACATAGATTTCAGCGTATTAATAGGTCTAAACGCTATTTTGATGGAGTCCGTTTCGAGAATCTTCTTCAATTTATAACTTGTGTCGGGGAGAAAATTCAGAGAGCAGAAAATCTTTTTATTAGTTGGTGGTGGCGCTAGTGGAGGAGCACACGGTTGGTTCCTTATCACTTGTTTTCCCACTTGCTTAAATATTTTATTGACAATTGTTTTTGGATATTCGTTTTTACAACATATATTTTGAATAATTTTTAAATTTTATATAAAGAACATGCTTGCAAGACAACATAATAAAAGAACATTATATAAAAAACATGCTTGCAAAATAACATAATAAAAGAACATTATATAAAAACATGCTTGCAAAACAACATAATAAAAGAACATTATATAAAAAACATGCTTGCAAAACAACATAATAAAAGAAAATTATATAGAGAACACTTTTAGAAATCACGATCCAATACGAAATTAGTAAAGAAAGCGAAGGTAGGAACAATAGAACGCCCACGAGTGTAGCACGCCTGAACAGATTCGTACCTGTACGCTGCGCTCAATTTCATTTCATATAATAATAAAAAGTGATATAAAATCCAATCAAACAATAAGTATTATTTATAAAATAAACCTGATACATTTTACAAGAATACGTAATTATTACACATTTTTATTAAAAAATCGCAGTGCGTCTAATTGGCCAGGGACTGTACATTTTGGAGAGATAAAAAATAATTGATTTATAAATTTTAATCAAAAATGTTAGAGCGAATTTCGAGAAAATCGAAAAAACTGAAAAAGTCACTAAGTGCTAGTACTCTTTGGCCGATTTTATTTTCACACCTCAGGGAGGTACCTGACTTAAACATAACATTTAAACATGTTAATAATATTTTGTAATTTCTTTTTTGTTTTAGGGTCCAAGCGGCTTAGAAGGACTTGGGTATAGAGATGAATTATCAGATGAATCTTCAATTGCTAGACAACTTGAAGCTATGGGTGAGTGCCTGCCCTCTCTCCGACCTCTTTTTCATTTCTTTTATTAAATAAATTAATAAATTTAAATAATCTACTAAAATATTTATTTTATTAAAGGAATTAATAAAATTTAATTTTTAAACTAATAATTTAATTTTTGTAATAAATAAAAATATAATCAAATTCATTGTTGACTTAATAATAATTTATTTAATTAAACTGATAATGAAATAATAAACTTAAACAACAATATAAATAAATAATAATAATTAAAAAAAAAATATAATTACTTTAAGAGAGCGTGTCGCAGACCTTGAAGGCTTTGTTGACTTTTGATTAAGGTAAGATGTGTATTTGTTGTTGCTTCCTTTTTGTTGTAGCTGTCTGTCGCTCCTTCTTGCTGTTTTTATTTAATATGCTTTTAAAGCAAATGATTTCATCTTTTCATATACTAATCTCGATATTTCAAACAAAAAAAATAGATCAAATCAATATTTCGCTGATCAACAGAGGTGTTATGATAATCGTTTTTTTTTTATATTCATTTTTTAATCAAAATTACGTTATTCTTTCTTATTTGAAATTAATACCGCGATGCTGGTTTATTTTTCCCGAAGAGTTTCGTGCACTTAGACACAAACTTCAAACCAAGGGTGGATACAAGGAGGGGGGGTAAAGGGGGTAATTACCCCCCCCCGAGAAACTCGCATTATTTCCTATCTCTAACTCCTCGTCCTTCGTTGATATTTCTAGCTAATGTACTTAGTTTCAAAAAATTCATTTGATTAGAGATTTCTATAGAATATATGGGTCATTCCATGTCAAATCGACAAATTCTTTTCTTGACCCACGAGGATTTCGCTGAAAATTTCCTATCTTTTTTTTTACCCCTTAAAAGACATTTTTGAGAATTTTTTCAAATTTTTTCACCCAACTAAAAAAAGTTATGGATTTTTTGAAAAAACTGCTCTTTTTTTTCAAATAACTATAAGTTATTTTAAAATTGATATTTCGGAACCCGCAAGGCTATAAAAATTTGTTTTTTAATCTAGTTTTCAGAAAAAAATACAAAAATTGGATTTTAGAAGCCCGGATATATTAAATATTTCAGTTTTTTTGAAAAAACCCTGATTTTAATCGGACCATTTTTTTTTTTTAACTCAAAAAAAACTTCAACTAATTCTACAATTATCCCCGCTAATTTCAAGATGTGCCGACGATTGCTTCTATTTTTTTTTTTTTTTTGTTATAAAAAAATTTTTTCTTGAAATTTGGTTTTTATTTTTTACGTAACTTTTTTATGAAATTTTTCAGCTTTCTCGTGAAACTTTAGAAGCTGAAAAATTCGAAAATTTTAAGTCATCATACTATCAATAATTTTTTTTTTTCAGTTTCGTACTTTACTGAAAAAAAAAAAACAATTTTTTTGCATTTCAATTTAATATTGTATATAGATTTAGGTGATTGATTCAAATTTTATTCTATTATCGAACCTAAATAATATAATTTTTAAAACAAACCTGAAAACCTTACACTTAAACGCCTCTATTTCAATATTTACAAAATTGATTGATATAGAATGGTATAAGTATTGTAATGTAATGGCTCACATAATACACGCAATCAAACAATAAGCCATCATTAGGCAAAGGGTGTCTGTAATGTGTGGGTGTGTGTGTGTGTGAACTTTAATTAACTCGAAATAAAAGTCCCATTGAAAAGCACTAATTTAGTGACTTTTGTTTATTTAATTGGTTCCTCTTTGGATGGCTATTTAAAAGAAATGATTATGCATATAATCAAAAGAAAAAAAAACAAAAAACAAGGATATGGATGGATAATTGTTAGAAAATCTACGAGTATAATAAAAGTGGAGTGTCCTTCTGTCACGCTCTGTTTGACCAACTTCCCGTTGGAATTTTGAAACGAAATTTTGCAGTCTTATAGAGGATGTTATGGAGAGTCCAGGAAAAATACTCGGGTCCCGAAGTTCCTTTAACTTTTTGAGTTATTAATTCCTAGAATTACGATTTTCACATAGGAAATGTATAGAGAAATATTTATGTATTCTTTGTATTTATGTATTCTATGAATGTAAGCAAAAGCTCAAGCAGGCACTGGATTGGAATAGTAATAATTTTTTTTACTTTCTCTTACCTCTATGTGTGTTAATATATATACAGAGAAAGTATTGGATTCAATGTCGAAATTTTGATGGATATACACGTTTATTTTGAATATACTGTTAGAAAGTATGATTCTTCAGCTAAAGATTTCACCGTTTATTTTTTTTCCTGTTATTTCATTTTACCGCGCTGTGGGAAATTCTTATTTGAAGGTTTAAACCCTCGTAGATTCCGAATGGCTAATCAGATCAGACTAAATGTGATCTCAATTTGTGCAGAAAGTAAAATTCTAATTAACTATATAAAAACTCTAGAGTTATTTTTTTTTTTTATTCAAAAAACCTCATTTTTTAAGCCAAAAAATTGCCATTTTTCCGGTGAAGAAAGTCATAAGCCTCATTTTCGTTTTCTTCATTTTATGGATCCTGTTATGCATTAGTGTGTCAAGCGCCAAAAAAAAAATTAAAAATTGAGTTAAGCACGGAATATTGTTTCAAATGCTTTAATTAAGAGTATTTTTTATGAAATATGTCCTAAAAAAATTTATATTTAATGTTACTTTCACAATTGACATAAAAAATTATATATAATCCAATGAAAACAAAAAACTTTAATGTTAATTTTCTCAAAACTCGGTAGCTGGCGCTTGACACACTAGTGCGTAACAGGGTCCATATATAAATGTTTATAAAACTTAAACTAGGGCGAATTAATGTTCCATTCTCTACTATATGCTTTATAAGACATACAAGTGTTCATTTTTACTTTCTCTTACCTATGTATATATGTAATATATTTTAATCAAAATCGGCCAAAGAGTACTAGTACTTTACTGATGTACTTTTTCAGTTTTTTTCGATTTTCTCAAAATTTGCTCCAACGATTTTTTTTTTAATTCAAAAATCAATTGTTTTTTAGATGCTCTTTAAAATGTATATTCTCATTTTGCGATTGAAATCTTCTGAAGACCACTTTACTCTTGTATTTCATAGGGAAGATAGGAGAAATGGTTGCCATGGTAACAAAATATAAATATTTTCCCATACTTATAAATTTTACATCTGAATTCAAATGTTCCGTACTGTCGGGAACTAAATATATGTCGACACAAAAAATCTGGTGTGACAAGCACAGTACACAACTTTCGATTACCGAAGGTAAGAGAAAGTTGTGTGCTGTGCGCCAGTCACACCAGATTTTTATAAAGAAAGTTATTCTAAATCAAGTGGCTGATTTACAGAGTCAAACTTTGAGTCAAACTTCAATTTGTCAATATCTCGAAACTAATGTATTGTGGCTTATGACTATCTTCCACTAAGCCCTTCATATTAATATGAACAATAGAATATTAGTTCTTTAAAAAATTAAATAAAATATATTTCAATAAGTTATTAATATTAAATAAATATCACGATTCGGACTAAATAGACATAAATATATATAACAAATTCAATTTAATCAATTCTCAATTGTTGTTTTAAATTGTGGCAAGAGTTTGTATTTGAATTCCAAAATGCCCAACAATCAATCAATCAATCAACAAGCAAAATAAAGTCAATATTCAAATACATACCGTGCATAGGAAATGTTTATTTGGAATATTATTAGCTGACACGCCGACAAATTGTCAAATATTATTATTATTATTTGTTTATATAACCTCCATGAAAAAACAAATTTAATAATTTGATTAAAATACTAAAACAACAGGAAGGTTCCTGAAACGTTTGAGTGATCCGTTTGCCCCCCCCCCCCTCATACTGGCAAAAATGTCGCTCAAAATTTTGTGAGCTAGATTTTTGTGTAAAATAAAAAATTAATGGTTGTAGACCCCTTTTTATATAAAAAAATATTGCACTTTTCTATAAATTTCGCGACGGAAGAGCAAAATATTGATTTTCATAACTTTTTGAAATTGATTACTCACAAAGTTAAGCTTCAAAAGGTTTTTTTTTAGCTTATTCGTCTGTAGAAAGACGTATTAAAGTAGAAATGTGCATAAGCTAAAATAAAATCCTTTTGAAACTTAACCTTGTGTTATTTATTTATTTATAATTAGATAATAATTTAATTAAATTTAAGAATGTTTCAACGGTGAATTCTTTATATTTTGTACTTGAAAACTTTTGAATACCCCATTTTTTTGTGCTCCTCACAGTTTCATTATATTATCACAAAGACGACATCTTTTTTTTGTGCAAAATCTTTGCCAGTGTGAGGGCCCGTTTAACATGACGAGGTTTCATATTCTTGAGAAAATTAAAACAGAAGAAAGGCGGAAATTTGTTAACAATTAAAAAGGATTTATGAAATATCGTGACGATACAACTTTAAAGAATAAAGAAAAAAAAAAAAAAAAACTTTTCTATAGAGGCTACATCAATAGAGAAGATGTAAGCATTTATTTGGATGGAATCCCTTTGAAATTGAATTCCATTCTCTTATATTTGAATTCAATTTCTTTGCAAAAAGCAACTTGCTTTCGTTTCCCTATTTCTGTTTGTTATTTGTTATTATTATTATATATATAAAAGAACTGGCGTGGCAAACATCACACTTGCTTGGTCCTTGATATTACCTTTTTGGCCTCCGAGGCCATTTAGACCTTCTTCCTCTTATTATTCAATTATAATCATCATCATTATAATTTATATTTTTTTTTGGCATGGGGTGGGGATCGGATTCCTCCACCCTAACAAAGAAGGAAGAAACTATATTTTTTTTTGTTTTCCACATAACAAACCATCCCTTGAAATTTATTTTTATAATTAACCAAAAAAAAAATATGTTTTTTTTTTATACCTCTCTCTTTTTTTTTTTTCTTTAATATGAACAAAAGAAAAGAGTGAATTTTACATTATTTAGAGGAGAAAGAGAAAATAAAATAATATTTTTTCTTTTTTTTTTTTTTAGTAGACTTTAAAATTTAAAAGGAAATAAAATGAGATGCCCCCTTGGCAGGGGGACTCAGCCATCTCTTGACGTCCTAAAGTAATAGCTTCTCAATCAGATACTAACGGTTTTTAGAGACTCGCCCCTTAAATAGAGGAGTAGATGGAACCATAAATTGGAGTTTAATGTTATTTTTCAATTTCTAAACTGGCCGCCTGGATAGGCGCACAGCCCTACAAAGGCTAGTTTTGAATAAACTGAACCCTAAACCCTGTTTTGAATTTTTCAATTTCCATATCGATACTTGGAAATTCAAAGGACGTAAAGAACAAAATGCTACTTTTTAGGAGGCCAAAAAAAAAAAAATAAAAAAAAAAAAAAAAAAAACATTTTCCCTCATAACTTTTCTCACTTTACTACTATTTTAGTCTTTGAAAGACACTTCTTCTCAGAATTTTTAATCCTTTTTGACAAATTTGCGCAAAGTGTTAGGTTGAAAAACACTATAGCATAATAAATTCCTATGATTTCTCAAATATCTATAAAAAATTTAATGGCGTAAAAAAAAACACTTTTTTTGAGATCGCACAAGCTCAAAAAGCTGAACATATATAACTCATTTTTGCTATTTTGTCTTTTACGACCTTTGAATTTCCAAGTATCGATATGTACAGTGAGGGACAATATTAAGTCCCACCCATGGGTCTTCTACTTGTGATTATTTCATTATTTAAATAAAAATATTATATATTTTTTAATGGAAACTTCATGGTTAACCTAGAAAATTTCCAATAAATATTTTCATTTTTTTTATAAAAACAATGGAATAATCACAAGAAGAAAACGCCTGGGTGGGACTTAATATTGTCCCTCACTGTACATGCTAGAGCCTAGGGTTGAAAGTATATATTTAAGCTAAGTATAGAGCCTTTGACTGATGGCCGAATAAATGAAAAAAAAAAAATCTAAGTATATTTTTGTCCCGAGGATGGGTTCAACTTTTGCGTAGAAGTTTCACTTCTTTAGTGTTTTTTTTTTTTTTTTTTTTTTTGTTCAGTGGAATACCTTTTTGATAATTTCTTTAAACTTATTGATTATTATTGTTACGCATTCGGACACCACAGGCACTCTAATCTACGTATACTTTTATTTTATATTTTTTTTTCACGCTCATCTCACATCACGAGTGTGATGGGAGCATTAACGTCAAAAAAAGCTCGTTATTAAACAGATTAAACCTTTCTTTTAATTTATACCAAATTAATCTCCATCAATAGAATTTAAAAGGATAGAAAGATAGAGGGAATTTATTCTATTGAATGTCCCAAATCCAATAGGGATCATCTTTTAAACAATAATAGATTAACAAAGAGACTTGCATTTGTCATACGTCACACACCGATGATGATGAGCGTTGAAGGAGGGGAAGGGGAAATAATTAATTTTAAATTCCTATTTTAGAGAGTAGCCACTAATTCTCTATAAATGTGGTTGACATTTTAATTCATTCCCCTTCCTATTATGAAAATCAAATAACCATTTTAATCCTTTCTATCTTTTTAATAATTATAATAAAAAAAAAAATCCAATTGGCTTGCTATTACGGGATCCTCGCTGCTGCTCTATTGTGAAATATTGCAACTCAAATTGAATTTTGAGAGAGATGATCGAAAGATAAGTTTGATAATTTTGATTAGCTTTTTAATAAGATTTAAAATTCAATTTTTTTATTAATTGATTTTTAATATGAAATCATTTGGAGAGAAGAAAAAAAATAATGAGAAAATAATTTGCCTGCTTTCCCTGCCCCCTCTCGTTTTTGGAATTTTATTTTAGCTTAAATATTTATATTCATTTATGCCGGTCTATTCTCTAAGCAAAAACGTTAACTTTTAACATCTGAAATCAGCATTAATTTATTTTAACAAAAACGCCAAAGCGATAACATTTAGTCAATATTGTTACTTTCTCTTACCTATGTATATATGTAATATATATATAGAGAGAAAGTATTGGATTCATGTCAAAAATTCGATGTCGAGATTTTGATGGATCTTCACGTTTTGAGGTCCCCTGAATCCAAAAAACTGGTTTTCGCGACATGGTCTGTCTGTGTGTGTGTGGGTGGGTGGGTGGGTGGGTGGGTGTGTGTTCAATTTTAAGCATGAAGGAATTGAGCTAGGAGGTTGAAATTTTATAATTAAGTTAAACACCCCCGGGACCGGAAAAATAAGCTTTTAATCGAAATCGGCCAAAGAGTACTAGTACTTTACTGATGTACTTTTTCAGTTTTTTTCGATTTTCTCAAAATTTGCTCCAACGATTTTTTTTAAAATTCAAAAATCAATTATTTTTTAGATGCTCTTTAAAATGTATATTCTCATTTTGCGATTGAAATCTTCTGAAGACCACTTTACTCTTGTGTTTCATAGGAAAGATAGGAGAAATGGTTGCCATGGTAACAAAATATAAATATTTTCCCATACTTATAAATTTTACATCTGAATTCATGTTCCATACTGTCGGGAACTAAATACATGTCGACACAAAAATCTGGTGTGACAAGCACAGAACACAACTTTCGATTACCGAAGGTAAGAGAAAGTTGTGTGCTGTGCGCCAGTCACACCAGATTTTTAAAGATTAATGTCATGTCCAGGGGTGCCTTTAATATTTTAACGCCGTATTTAATGCATCGAAATGGCGTCTTTAACCTAAAAATGTAAGGTTATGAATTTGACTGCTTTGAGATAAAAGAAACATGTTAACGTTGCTGTTAAAACTTTGTTTGGAGAATAGCATTTTTTAACGCTGGAGTGTCAGATAGACCTACTAAATTGAAAATAACTAATCAAGTTAGTAATGCGCAAGCGCGAGAGGTTATCGAGGGTATTAACGTCGCTGTTAAAACTTTGTTTAGAGAATAGCATTTTTAACGCGAGTGTTATTACTTTTCTTTCTAACATTCAATTTATGATGTTAAATTTTAACGTCTGTTTTTAGAGAATAGACCTGGTGGAGAGTTTGTTTCGGCATATGAAGCCATTTAATCATTGATATATTTGAACTTGACAACTTCGATCGTCTTGTGTACTTTTCCCTCTCTGGCCATTATTCATCCTGACCTTTTCTCTATGACCAGTACTTATTATAGCCAGTTTTTTTTTTACATTACAGCCCTTTCGAAATTCTGCCTTCTCTGTCACATTAGTGCAATACATTCACACATTCTGTTTTGTCCGATGGCAGAGTGACGACATATAATATAATATAAATACATTTCGACTGCTTATTCTGCAGTCGTTTACAAGTACTGTGCACGTGTTCAGACTCAAGCGAACTAACCTCTAAGGGACCGTTGAATATAAAATGTACGTAGCAGTAGTCCCTCGGAGGTTAGTTCACTTGAGTCGGAGCAAGTGCACAGTACTTGTAAACTACTGCAGAATAAGCAGTCGAAACGTTGTACAGTATTTATATTTTTAATAAATAATTAATAACAAATGTGGTCTATATTTAAAAATTCCCCTAATAATAATAATACAAAACACAAAAGCTTTAATAAACATCTTTAAATAATATTTTAAAGGACATTGTCCTGTTAGAAGATCTCTTATTAGTCTCAAATCACTCCTGCTTAAGTATAAATAATATAAGTAATAAATAAAAAAGTATAATAGATTGTTGCGAAAGGGAACTTCTTCTCTTGTCTCTCGATACGATGTGGCAGACACCAATGGTTATGGCTAAATTAAACTCTATCGTTCTTCATTTTCGGACGTCCAGTCATCTAATTATTACAAATTGTAGAGGGCCTTTAGTTTAGTTATATAACTTAAACTAGCCGCGCCGCCCGCCTTCGGCGGGCTTCGCGTCTAGCCAGGGGGGCTACGCCCCCCTGGGCCCCCACCAGCTGGCTCGGGCCCGCCTGCGGCGGACCCTCGCCTTTCTTAATGAGAAACTGCGTGGTGCCTGAACGGGGGGCTACGCCCCCTGGACCCCCCTCCAGCTGGCTCGGGCCCGCCTGCGACGGACCCTCGCCTTTCTTAATGAGAAACTGCGTGGTGCCTAGACAGGGGCTACGCCCCCTGGACCCCCCACCAGCTGGCTCGGGCCCGCCTGCGGCGGCCCTCGCCTTTCTTAATGAGAAACTGCGTGGTGCCTAGAGCAGGGGGCTACGCCCCCCTGGACCCCCTCCAGCTGGCTCGGGCCCGCCTGCGACGGACCCTCGCCTTTCTTAATGAGAAACTGCGTGGTGCCTAGACAGGGGGGCTACGCCCCCTGGACCCCCACCAGCTGGCTCGGGCCCGCCTGCGGCGGACCCTCGCCTTTCTTAATGAGAAACTGCGTGGTGCCTAGACAGGGGGCTACGCCCCCTGGACCCCCTTCCAGCTGGCTCGGGCCCGCCTGCGACGGACCCTCGCCTTTCTTAATGAGAAACTGCGTGGTGCCTAGACAGGGGGCTACGCCCCCTGGACCCCCCACCAGCTGGCTCAGGCCCGCCTGCGGCGGACCCTCGCCTTTCTTAATGAGAAACTGCGTGGTGCCAGACGGGGGGGCTACGCCCCCTGGACCCCCCTCCAGCTGGCTCGGGCCCGCCTGCGACGGACCCTCGCCTTTCTTAATGAGAAACTGCGTGGTGCCTAGACAGGGGGCTACGCCCCCTGGACCCCCCACCAGCTGGCTCGGGCCCGCCTGCGGCGGACCCTCGCCTTTCTTAATGAGAAACTGCGTGGTGCCTAGACAGGGGGGCTACGCCCCCCTGGACCCCCTCCAGCTGGCTCGGGCCCGCCTGCGGCGGACCCTCGCCTTTCTTAATGAGAAACTGCGTGGTGCCTAGACAGGGGGCTACGCCCCCTGGACCCCCCTCCAGCTGGCTCGGGCCCGCCTGCGGCGGACCCTCGCCTTTCTTAATGAGAAACTGCGTGGTGCCTAGACAGGGGGCTACGCCCCCTGGACCCCCTCCAGCTGGCTCGGGCCCGCCTGCGGCGGACCCTCGCCTTTCTTAATGAGAAACTGCGTGGTGCCTAGACAGGGGGCTACGCCCCCTGGACCCCCCACCAGCTGGCTCGGGCCCGCCTGCGGCGGACCCTCGCCTTTCTTAATGAGAAACTGCGTGGTGCCTAGACAGGGGGGGGCTACGCCCCCTGGACCCCCCCCAGCTGGCTCGGGCCCGCCTGCGGCGGACCCTCGCCTTTCTTAATGAGAAACTGCGTGGTGCCTAGACAGGGGGGCTACGCCCCCCTGGACCCCCATCAGCTGGCTCGGGCCCGCCTGCGGCGGACCCTCGCCTTTCTTAATGAGAAACTGCGTGGTGCCTAGAGGCAGGGGGCTACGCCCCCTGGACCCCCCCTCCAGCTGGCTCGGGCCCGCCTGCGACGGACCCTCGCCTTTCTTAATGAGAAACTGCGTGGTGCCTAGACAGGGGGGCTACGCCCCCCGACCCCCACCAGCTGGCTCGGGCCCGCCTGCGGCGGACCCTCGCCTTTCTTAATGAGAAACTGCGTGGCTTCTAGAGCGGGGGGGCTACGCCCCCTGGACCCCCTCCAGCTGGCTCGGGCCGCCTGCGGCGGACCCTCGCCTTTCTTAATTATGAAAAGAAAATTATTATTACTACGTATTCCAATCCAGTGCCTGCTTGAGGATTTGTTTACATTCATGGAATACACAAATGGAAAGAATACAAAAATATTCCTCTGTACATTTCCTATGGGAGAAATCGTAACTTTAGGAATTAATAACTCGAAAAGTTATGGGAATTTTGGGACCCGAGTATTTTTCCGGGACTCTCTATAACGCCCTCTATAAGACTGCAAAATTTCGTTTCTAAAATTCCAACGGGAAGTTGGTCAAACAGAGCGTGACAGACGGACAGACAGACGGACAGACGGACAGACAGACAGACAGACGGACACTCCGTAATTATTATATATAGATATCTAGAAGATATTTACTAGACGCGTCACCCCCCTTCGAGCGACCTGTTATAGAGCGAATGAAGAAATAAAACAACAATGTGGGAAGGGGAAGGGGGGGGCATACTTGGCCTTTAACGGGCCCGGTTATGTTCCGTAAGAAAAAAGATTTTTATTCCAATATTTCTTATTCCCCTTACCCCATGATATGAGCAGAAACAACTGGTGGATTCGACTAGTTTTCAACTAGTCGCGTGGAAATTGACTGCCGTCATGGGCGTAGCCAGACATCTTGTTAGGAGGGCCAACCCCTCGTTATCACTGAAGGGAGTTGCAATTAATATATACATAGATTATTTAATTAAGTAAAAAAAATTAAATTAATGTAGTGGATTGGGGCGTTAAAAAAAATAATTCCCAATGGGAAAATATACATTTGTTTGTTTTTTAATTTTTAGGACAGGCAGGGGGCAGCGGCCCTGCCTCCCCCTGGCTGCGCCC
>JAKCPI010017245.1:0-20515 GCA_023213315.1 Euborellia annulipes
GTTATTAATTCCTAAATTTAAGATTTCTCCCATAGGAAATATATAGATGTCTATGTACTCTTTGTATTTATATATTCTATGAATGTAAACAAATCCTCAAGCAACAACTTTTTTAAATTGAGTATTTTATCATAATATAACAAAGAAATTGAAATTTCTGAAAAAACTTATTAGGTAAAGTACTACTTCCAAGTGACTTATTTACTCCAAAAGTTGATAGAAATCTACAATTTTAGTTTAAGGAGCATATACCAAATTTCATCCATCTAGCTGCTTTGGGTTTTAAGCAATCGTGTTACACACACACACACACACACACAAAAAAACACACACACACACACAAACAAAATTCCATAAGAATATACGAGAAAGTCTCGGGGAAGTCATTCCCCCATATTTTTATTAAAAATTTTGTTTATATAAGAATTTCCAAAAATAAAATAAACTGGAAAGAATATTTTAAAATTTTGCGTTTAAATATTTCGATATTTTTGTCTTTATTTTATTTAAATTGTAATTATTTATTAAAATGATGTGGATTTGTGTTAAATTTACTTAGAAATGTATAAAATATTTCATCTTCTTCAGTCCTCGCCCCATTCTCGCGATGCGGGGTCGGCGAACCTCACTCTTTTACCTCCTACCCTATCATGCGTTTTTGCGTCCGGAAGAAATAGGACAGGCCGGCCCGTCGCACGGTCTGACACCTGTTGAAAAGAGGAAGGAAGAGACAGACATTAAAAGGCAGTCGGCCTGTTCCAGCTCGGGCAGCTCGTGGTCGCCATCAACAAGATGTGGGCCCATGAACAATGGAATTGCACATCTTTATTTTTGTCTTTTTATAAAGATACACATCCCGTTTGCGTATTTTAATTTAAATTAACATTTTTGTTGTTTATCAAGGGAATTCCATTTAAAGAAAAAAAAAAAACATTCTATCTTGTAACATATCTAAGTTGAAAAAAAAAGAAATAACTACTGGAATAAATACTCTAAAATAAGATCTGACATCGATCGTATCTTGCTATCGTATATTTCTTCCTTTTTTAGATTATAATGAAGACAAACAGCATCTTAAAAGAAAAAAAAGAAATAAATAAATGACCTTGACTCTTTTTTTTGGGTTTGAGAAATAAATAAAGAAAAAAGAAGCGATTCATCTTGTGAAAGATACATTTTGTTTACTTTCGCCATCAGATGGGCTTAACGTTATTTTATGGAACGGCTCTGGCTTCCTAGAGTATTTGTCAAGAGATTATGGACCTGTCTGGACGGTCGTCCACTACCTCTGGCAATGCCCTGCTCTGATGCACACTAGAAGAAACTCATTAGGGGAATTCCTAGCGGAACTAGGATCAACTGACATCAGGGATCTTTTGAAATTCATAAACCGCTCGGAATGGTTTAAGGAGGATAGGAGAAGAAGGGGACACACCCCCACCGTGATATCACAAAGGGCCTATTATTATTATTATTATGGACCTAAGGCACTTTGAACTGCGACCATTAGTTGATCTTTTGTTCTATCTTGTTGTCCAATATTTGTCCTTAGAATAGACCCGTCCCTTTTACCAGAGCCAGTATATTCTTTGGAGAGGCTTTTGATATTTCCTCAGCCCTTTCGAAAATTAGTCTTCTTTGACGGGTTGGTGCAATACATTCGCACATGATGTGTTCCGCCGTTTCTTTTGTCAGATTGCAGAGGCGACATGTATCGTCATCCGCTCTGCCCATCTTCATTAGATGATATTTTAAAGGACAGTGTCCTGTCAGAAGACCACTTATCAGTCTTAGTTCATTTCTGTTTAGAGCGATAAGTCTCTTTACATTTTGTTGCGGAAGTATTATAAACTTCTTCGCTTGTCTTAAGCCTGGGTTTTTTGCCCATAGCTTTTTGTTTTCGTCTTCCTTCCACCGTCCGATTTTCAGTCTTAGGTGCTTATGCGACAGCCCACAGGCTGGTTCGGGCCCTGTGAAAGGAGTGTTTGCTCCCATCCTTGCTAGTTGGTCTGCTTCTTCATTGCCTTGTATTCCTGCATGTCCTGGCACCAATTTAAGGGTTACACTATTGTGTGTAGCGAGCTCCTTTACAGAATTTAGGCATTCCCAAGTCAGTCTCGATTTAAAGGCATATGATTTTAGCGCTTTTAAGGCTGCTTGGCTATCCGAATGGATTTTTATTTTTGCTCCCCGAGGTCCTTTTTTAATTTCTTTTACATTTCAATTTTTCTCTATCTATGTTAATAATAGAAGTGGCTGTTCAGCGATTAGAATGTTGAAGGAAGAGAGGATGTCAGCCAAAAGGAGCCTCTATCGAATAAAAATTTCCACTTAGAAGACGTTTCGGGTTTAATTAGATAAATCCATCATCAGTTTCTAACAGCTGAAATCTATTTTATTGGAAATTCTTATAAAAACAAAATTTTTAATTAATATCCAACAAAACATATCGAGATTATGTTGATTCGTCCAACAAAGTTAAAATTGACATTTTTGTTTTTGTTATATTTAAATTGTATTAAAATGATTTGTATTTGTGTTAAATTTACTTAGAAATATATAAGATATTCACCCAACAGCCCCCCGCCCGCCCCGCCGTTTCATATTAAATGCTTCTTAAATTAGAGAAAAATTTTAATAGATAAAACCGATAATCCGCTTCCAAGTAAGTTAAGCTCCTTTATTAAAAAAAAAAAAGAAAATCTATATATAATAATTGCGGAGTGTCCGTCTGTGTCTATCTCGCTCTGTTTGACCAACTTCCCATTGGAATTTTGAAACGAAATTTTGCAGTCTTATAGAGGACGTTATGGAGAGTCCCGGAAAAATACTCAGGTCCCGAAATTCTTAAAACTTTTTGAGTTATTAATTTCTAAAGCTAAGATTTCTCCCATAGGAAATGTATAGTGAAATATCTATGTATTCTTTGCATTTATATATTCTATGAATGTAAACAAATCCTCAAGCAGGCACTGGTTTGGAATACGTAGTAATAATAAGTCCCCGGGATTGGAGTGGTAGCGTGTCTACTGTGTGAAGTGAGTGTGAGAGGAAAAAGTGTGAGTGTTAAAAAAAAGGCGAGGGTCCGCCGCAGGCGGCGGTGGAGCCGCGCGGCCAGTATAACCTGTATATTAATTATAAATATATACCAGGTATATTTGATGAAGGGCCAAACCTGAGACCGAAACGTTAGTCGTGGTCTGATTTAATAAAGAAATTTTACTGTCTGCATACTTTTTTTTTTTTTTAATAAACAAGGAGAGGAGAATGTTGCCTGCCGGCTTCATTAAATAAAATTTTCTCGATGATCATCATAAGCCTGCCAAGTGAGTTTCTTGCCGCAGAAATGGATTAAGCAGGCGTGTGTGGTTTCCTGCTTGATTCCATCTCCTTTTTTTTTTGTTATTATTATTATTATAGGCCTTGAGAGAGAGAGAGGTATTGAAATTTCCCTTTCCTGATTTCCTGATTTTTTTTTTTTTTTGTTTAATTTAACCTGAGGCGATATTTTTGTACGGGAATCAACAACGCCTTAATTTTTTTTTTTTTATATATAAAACCCCAAACGGTACTTTGGCTTGGTGCCAACCAACTAAACACTCGATTCATTCAATTTCGAATGTTTATCTAGCCCGAATTTATTTATTTATTTATTATTATACTCTCAAAAGAATGAATGGCTTTTTTTTATTTAAATTAACGGTAAAAGAGAGAGAAATTAAAGAACGGACTTATTGGAATATTTTATATTCCCTACGTTCTTGTTATAATAATAAAAGCAGTAGGCTAATTCTAACAATGGTTGTCATGGTAACAAGATATAAATATTTCTCTATTTCCTTTCATATTAATTACAAATTTTACCACTCTATTGTCGGGTTGCAAGAAAACAGTTCTGTAAATATTTAAAAGTCTGTTAGTAAACATCGCTTTGGGCTTTAAAATTATAGGCTGTTGTTAAAGGAACTTTAAAGGAACCGTTAACTATTCCCTACAGATATATAGATAGATGCAAAACGATTGGGCCACCGAAAATGACAGCTTTCTATGTAGTTGGCCATTTGACCGCAAGGGCGCATTGTCAAATTGTATCATTTATAATAGTACCAAAATTATAAAATAAATAAAAATAGTAATTATATTTGTATTCTTTAAATTTTAATTGTTAATATTAGGTTACAAAACAAAAAAAAATATTTAAATATCGTAAAATAAAAATAATAAATACGTTGGTAGATCTGGCTGTCAGATGTTAAATTCAGGGGGGTCAAACTCGGTTTGTTTACATTTTTTCATTCCAAGGGAGTGACGTCATGGAGCTCCTCTTTTTGTAAAAGATCTTTCGGAACAAACCATTTATAAATATTTATATACGGTATATTATTTATAAAGCAGAATAAATACCAGGGTCTAAATTAGTTTAGTCAGAAACTATAAAATTCGCAAACAAAACAAAATTAATGTGAACTAGGTTATAGGCAGTCAACAATGCTGCCACATAGAAAAATACAAGCAAGGAGGAGCTTCATGACGTGGACCAATTAAAAACTGTGACCGGAAAATTGTTTGTTTACTAGTTTCTGGCCAACCTGTGTATTTTAAAGACCGTGGTTAAGGTGCGCGTCTCGGAAAACCGTTAAAACACGATTGACTCGAGGCGGCACCAGATGGCGTTAGTGTTCCCCATTAGAATACACGCAACTTGATCCATTTCATTCTAGACTTTCCAGCTAATTAATTAAAGGCAAAAAATTAATTATTCTTTAACACAATGATTACTAATTTAATTATCTACAACTTATAGAGCTCCTTTTTTTTAAATATCTTTTTATTTAATGCGATTAATCTAAAAATAATTTTTTTTTTTTTGAAAATCAAAAAAAGGGCTTCTATAAGTTGTAGATATTTTAAATAGCTTTAATTTAAAAAATATTTGAGGTCGATAGCTTCAAAATTGTGGCCGCTGGAAAGTCCCAAAATTAGCACCCCGAGACGCGCACCTTAAATTATAAAGAAACTGGGAATATACTATAACCTCACTTTTTCTCTTCATCGAATGAATATCTATAATAATTAATAATATCGCTTAAAACGTTTCAGAAACTAAAGAAAACTCAATTAAATTAATGCATTTATATCTTACCTCTCTCCTGTGATAATATAGTCACTAAATTAATTTTTATTTCAATGAAACAAATCAGGTTAGTGGATACTTTATAGTTTTAAGGTCCGAATTTCAACCTTTAGTTTAAATAGAGCATTTACGAACCAATCACCTTTAAATACGTTCTTGCATCCCAAAATTATTTAGCGGAAGGTTTAAACCACCAAAAGCGTTTAACGAACCGTTAAATTCGTTCTTGCAACCCGGCATAAGTCTTAATTTTCTACCTTTTTGTCTATGGACCAAGGGGTTCGCAAGATTTTTTCAACCTGTAAAGGAGTCGCGTAGCAAATACAGTATTTGAGAAGCTCGGAATCGAAAAATGAGGTTTGATTCAACAATACATGCTCTGACTCATCAACAAATACCTAGAGTCATATGAATCAGCTAAATTGCAATCTTAAAAATGAAAATTTCGGTTCTCTTTAATAGGGTAATAGAAAGTAAATATAAAAATAATTATTTAAATAAATTTCTCTTGCATTTTTCAACGCCATCCTTTTTAGAAAAAAAAAAGAAGACATTATTATCTTTCTTATTAACGAAATAAGGATTTTACTAAAAGGAAGGAGAAAATAAAACTTTTACTTAAGTAAATACTTCATTTAAATTCCTTAATATTAAAAAAGAATTTGCTACTAGTTTGTTGTTGTTGTTGTTGTTTGTTTATATTCATTGATGATAAATGAAGCAATCAGGTGTGGTATTAAAATTTCATTCACCTGCTCTGTGCCACACCCTATCTCCTCCACACATTCTCTTCTTCTTCTTCATTATTTCTTCACCTCTATACGAATTTAGGAAATTATAGGTAAATAACAATTTCCGTTATAAAAGATATCCTTTAATCACAAACACCAATTTGGTTTATATATTCACAAGATACAAGTTCTATCCGTTAATATTACTAGTTAATAAATCATTCTAGATAATAGTACAGGGTGTCCCAAAAAATCAACCTCTAATTCTCTAAAAACAGGCGTTAAAATTTAAAATAAACAAATGCGTGTTAAAAAGTAATGTAAGCGTTAACAAATCACTGCCTTGCCTCAAATAGCTATTCTGTTAACAAAAAATTTAAAGCCAAAGCGTTAGCATGTATTAATAGTGTTAAAAATTAATACCATGTCTAGGGGATGCCTTTAATATTTTAACGTCGTGTTTAAAATGAACATGCCGTCCTTAACCTAAAAAGTAAGGTTATGATTTTGAAATAAAAGCAACATATTAACGTCGCTGTTAAAACTTTGTTAAAAGAATAGCATTTTTTTTAACGTTGATTGTTTTTACATTACTTTTTAACACCCATTTGTTTATTTTAAATTTTAACGTCTGTTGTTAGAGAATAGACTTAGGTCTACCGGAAAGTTCTGTCCGAATCTATGACATCATTTTCGCCACGTAAACGCATGTTTATTTATTGCATTTTCGGCTCTATATTTTTATTGCTTAATGTATACATACTGACGTAGTAAATAAACTATAATAAAGTTGATTCACATTAGTCTTAAGTGTGAAATGATAGTATACCCATGGCAACTAATAAAGTTCATTTACGCCACTGCACATCTCTGCTTGCTCGGAACAAAATCGAGCCCTTTTTGAACCGGATGTTAACTGGGGATGAAAAGTGGATTACATACAACAACATTGTAAGGAAAAGGGCATATTGTGAACCCGGAAAACCTAGCCCTTCCACCTCTAAACCAAATTTGACTCTGAATAAGAGAATGTTGTGTATATGGTGGAACATTCGAGGACCAATACATTATGAGCTTTTAAAACCGAACGAAAAGCTCAATTCGGAGAAGTATTGTCAGCAACTGGATAATTTAAAGACAGCGGTCCAAAAAAAGAGGCCGGCAATGTTCAATAGGAAGGAAATCATACTGCATCATGACAATGCCAGGCCACATTCTGCTTTGGGTACTCGTAAAAAAATTTCAAAGCTAGGCTGGGAAATTCTAACTCATCCACCATGTTCCCCGGATTTAGCACCCTCCGACTACCACTTGTTTTTGTCCTTACAAAATTTTTTGAAGGGTAAAAAATTAAAAAATGAAGACGATATAAAAAAAGAACTTTTTCAATTTTTCGATTCAAATGATGCAACCTTTTTCAAAAATGGGACATATGAATTGCCCTTACCTTCGCAAGAAGTCATTAATAATAATGGCAATTATATTATTTAAAAAAAAGTTAATTGGCGGTAAGAAAAAATTTGTATTTTGTTTTATTCCAAAAACGGACAGAACTTTCCGGTAGACCTAAATTATATGTTGATTTTCGATTTGAGGGACAAATCAACATAATCTCGATATGTTTTGTTGGATATTAATTAAAAAATTGTGTTTTAATTAATATAAGAATTTTTAATAAACTAGAGAGAGAAAAACAGAAATTTTAAAAATTATTTGAATTAATAAAAAAAAAAATTTCGACATTTTTGTCTTTGCTTTATTTAAATTGTATTAAATTGATTAAAAAGATATGCATTTGTGTTAAATTTGCTTAGAAATGTATAAGATATTTCATATCAAATGTTTAATAAATTACAGTATCATTAAGATCGAGGTCTTTTTAAGAAGAAACAAACTGTTACGTTATTTTTGACACGCAGTGCATTTCCATCAAGCAATTTTGACACTAATTTCTAATCTCAATTTTTTTTGGTTTTTTTTGTTTTTTTGAAAAAAAATAATTTTTTTCACGTTGTTCTTAAATTATTCCTTACCACCCATTTGTTTATTTTAAATTTTAACGCCTGTTTTTAGAGAATAGACCTGGTAGTTGGTTAGAGAAATGCAAACATTTCAACGTTTTATTATTAGGAGAATTTTTAATAATAGACCACATATTTGTATTAAATATTTATTAAAAATATATAAATACTGTACAACGTTTCGACTGCTTATTCTGCAGCCGTTATCAAGTAATGTGCACTTGCAAGTGAACATTTTATTTTTTAACATTACAAATCGTCGCGACGACCCGCGTTGATACAAAATAAATGAACATTTAATAGAAATATAAATAAAATATATAATAGGCCTATACAGCGTATATTATTTTAAAAACTTTTTCAAAGGCATGTGGACAAAGAGCTGTAGATATTTTTTTTTTTTTTTTATTTAACTACGGTGTACAAACTCTCTCTGATTAATGTGACAACCTGTGCTTACCTGAAATGTCACAAATTTATTTTATTTTGTCTAAAATTCCAGATCACTCCTAATAAATTTCTCTCTTTTCTCTCAAAAAAGCATGGAATTTAGAGAGTGAGTGTGTTCATGTTCTGCTAGGCTCCCTATATATAAATATGAAAGATAATAGACAGATATAGGGGAAATGCGCCTAGAATGGACCACTGCCTAGATTGGACCATGTTGATTGTGACTGTTTGGTAGGTGGTTCAAAGCTTCTAGCGACGGGATATGGTAGTACAGGACACCATTCAGTACAGCTCCGAGTCTCATCGTGTTTGGACGCATCTTCTGTGTACAAAGTGTGTTTTGTGTTTTTGTGGCAGTTTCATGTTATTTTCCAAGCCTGTTACTTAGAAGCTACACCAGCATCCATACTCGAAGTTAAAACTAATTTAATATATTAATGTTACACGTATTTTTACCAATAAGAACGACGCAAATTTATTGTGATAGCATTATTTTTGTTTTGACTGTCATACACAGAATCCAAAATT
Source organism: Euborellia annulipes (assembly GCA_023213315.1). NCBI lineage: Eukaryota > Metazoa > Arthropoda > Insecta > Dermaptera > Anisolabididae > Euborellia > Euborellia annulipes. The sequence goes on from JAKCPI010017245.1 coordinate 8,865, forward strand.
GCGCATTTGCTTAAATTGGACCACATCGGTTTTCCTAAATTGGACCACATTCGAGTGGTGGTCCAATTTAAGAAAATATTATTGAATCCCGTTTCAGATGGCGAGTCGTGGAAAATATGGACAATGGACAGAAGAAGAAATGTATAGGGCGATTACAAGTTACAGAAATGGTGACATGGGTTTAAATGCTGTAGCTAAATGTTATGGTGTGCCCAAAGCTACGTTGAAAAGGAGATTAGATGGTAAGAATTTACATGCGATGGAACACAAAAAAATTCTTGGACGCCTAAATGATTTACCGGATGAAATTGAAAATAATATAGTGGCTCATGTCCTCAAACTAGAAGAAATGTTCTTTGGGATAACACGTGCAGATTTAAAAATTCTTGCATACCAAGTAGCAGAAGAGAACTTGAACTGTCTTGAAAACCGCTTTAACAATGATAAAAAATCCGCTGGAGATAAATGTTATTACAATTTTATTGCCCTCCGTCCTTAACCAAGGTTACGATCACCGGAACCAACTTCTGTTGCCAGAGCATCTTGCATCGACGATTTTTTTAAGAAACTGAAATCAGTAGTAGATGAAAACAATATGGATGTATTGTCTATCTACAATATTGACGAAACTGGGCTCTCTACTGTTCACAAACCACAAAAGGTTCTTGCTCTTAAAGGAAAACATCAAGTTGGAGATTTTATGCGTTCTTGTTGCTATTTAATATAGACGGTCCAATTTAGGAATACACTGGTCCAACCTAGGCAAAGGCTCTTAGATTTTTCATCCTGACATAAGTTTAAAATAAGTAATTAAACTCTTTTATTTTTTATTCAAACTATTTCACGATTTGCAAATATGTATATGAATACTTTGTGCATGTATTAGTCTTTTCCAGGAAAATCCACATGTTTCTAAAATTATGTTATCAGTGATTTTAGTTAAGTGGTCCAAATAAGGCATACTTCCCCTAGCTATATGAGATATTAGCTTCGCCGAGTTAAATAAATAAATCTCTTCACATTCCATATGATCTTGATATGGGTGATTCTTTTACAAACCGAACACTTTCTGACCGACATGTTTTTGATTTGACTGAAAATTTTTTTACGGGTTCTATATCGAAAAAAAAGATAGCCATCCGCGAGGATTTTCTTTTTTCTTAAATATTTTGGGAAATAGAGAGGGTCGAAAATGTGAAAATTGATGAATTTCTGCTTAGACGCTCACTTTTTAAAAATTCATAACTCTGGTTCTATTTGAGCTAGAAAAAAACTTTTTTTTACCATTTTAAAGCTAAAGAGTGAACTTTAAGAAAAAAATTGTTCCACCAAAATTTAGTAAAGATTTCACATTGTTATCAACAATTGAAATCTTAAAATCGATTTTTAACAATGGGGCCCCAACTGTATTACTTTTTTATTATAACCATCGCATTCTACGTCGAATTTTATGCCGATAACGGTTTTTTAATCGATGGAGAATCAATTAGTACTATTGAAAAAAAATCCCCGCCAAGTGCTCTCATGCGGTAAAATGAAGTCATATCAAAAAAAGAAAAAAAAATTTCGGGGGGTATTGAACCACTCTTTCTAAAACTATATTTAGATTTAATGGAGCTTTTATGGTCAAGTAGCTATGCGTTGCACAAGTAGGGCTATTTTGCGATATTTTTTTGCCTAAAAAATGAGGTTTTTCGAGAAAAAAAACCAATTTTGGAGTTAATTCCTCGGGATTTTTTTTATTCATTCTATTAGAGTTTTTCTTCCTGCACAAATCGACATCACATTTAGTCTGATCTGATTAGCCGTTCAGAATCTACAGGGGTTTAAACTTTCAAATTAGAATTTACCGCAGCGCGGTAAAATAAAATGATAGGAAAAAAATAAATGGTGAAATCTTTAGCTGAAAACTCAATCTTTCTAACCGTATATTCCCCCATAATTATACCTCTTAAGACAGAGGAGTTATTCAAGCCGATAAACTTTTTGCGCTAGGACATGCACGAAAAAGTTTATCGGCTTGAATAACTCCTCTGTCTTAAATTGAAATGTATGATCTCGGATTTAGAAAGATTGAGTTTTCCAGCTTAAATTTTCAACCATTTATTTTTCCTATCATTTTATTTTACCGCGCTGCGGTAAATTCCCTGAAGTTTGGCAGCTTTAAGAGATTCTGGACCATAATCAGATCGAACTGAAATGCGACGTCATTTGTGCGAGGAAAAACTCTAATAAAGTGAATAAAAAATCCCGAGGAACTAACATTTTTTTTTCTCGAAAAACTCATTTTTTAGGCACAAAAATAATCACAAAATAGCCTACTTGTGCAACGCATAGCACTGACCATAAAAGCTTCCGTTAAATCTAAATGTAGTTTTTTAGAAAGAAATTGGTCCAACCCCGAAATTTTTTCTTTTTTGATATGACTTCGCGATTTACACCGCGATGAGCATTCTGGCGGGCTTTTTTTCTTAAAATTACTAGTTTGATTCTCCATCGATTAAAAAACACGTTAATCAGGCGTAAATGCAAATGAAATCGATGGTTATAATCTAAAAGTAATACGAGTTGGGGCTACATTGTTAAAATCATTTTAGATTTCCCAATTGTTGATAACAATGTGAAATCTTTAAATTTGGAGGGATTTTTTTCTTAAGTTCCACTCTTTAGCTTTAAAATGGTAAAAAAAAGTTTTTTCTCGCTATCAAATAGAACCAGGAGTTATGAATTAAAGTGAGCGTCTAAGTTAATTCATCAAATTTCACAATTTTCGACCCTCTCTCCCAAAATATTTAAGAAAAAAGAAAATCACGCGGATAACATCTTTTTTTCGATATATGAACCGTAACAAAGAATTTTCAGTCGAATCAAAAACGTATCGGTCGAAAGAGGTGGTTCGGTTTGTCAAAGATCTCACCCATATACGAGCAGCCAAAGATTTATTTTATTACTCTTCTCAAATTAGAATCCATTTACATTTGTATTAAAATCTTGTTAAATTGTAATGAGTGCTAAAGATGAGAACATTCATTGCATTAAAAAATCTGGTGTGACTGGGCGCACAGCACAGTTGTGCACCGTGCTAGTCGCACCAGATTTTTTGTGTCGAGATATATTTAGTTTCCGATAGCACCTTAGTTTCAAACTTGCATTTTAAATGTTGACTGCTTTAAATAAACTATGGTTATTTTTCAAAATTTTAATCTCATATTTGGACATTTTATACACAATATAGAATCGTAAATAAATACAAAATTTCATAAGCATTTTTTTAAAGGTGTAAAATGTTAAGGGGACCCCCCTTTTGAATCGAAATTAACATGCAAATCCCCATTTGGGGATTTAACATTAGGCCGGAAAATGAATTTGAAAAATCTGAATAACAATTTTCCAAAAATAATACTGATATACTTTTTAAATAGCATTTAAAAATATTTGATTTATGAATTTTAAACAAAATTGGAGCTTAAAATTAAATATACAAATTAAACGCTAGGTTATTTGTTTCAAAGGTTTTATTAATTAAATAAAAAAATTAACACTTGATACGTATTTTGACAACTCCTTGTCATCAACAGAAGTGATTACAATCTAATGTAATTAAAAATAATAATAATTAGAATGTAATCACTTTTGATGATGATAAAGAATTGTCGAAATACGTAACAAGTGTTAATTTTTTAATTAATAAAACCTTTGAAATAAATAACCTACCGCCTAATTCATAAATCCTTAAACAATGTTTTAAGACGATTTAAAAAGCATTTTAGCAAAATCTTAATTCATAAACATATTTTAGGCCTAAAACCTAGATTAAATCCCTATTTTAACTAAAATGCCGAGACCCCTTGTTTAAAGCCATTTTTTACCTCAAAATCTTCGATAATTTTTTTTTAAGATCTTAAAATCAGTTACTAGACTATTAATAGTTAGAATACATTTGAGTTTCAATATTTGATAGGAATTCAAACATATTTAATTGATTGATTGATATTTGATATTTAAACATATTTAATTTTTATTTAGCTTATTTCTATTGAGCTCCAAATTATTTATATTCCTTTCAGTTCCTTTGGACAATGCATTGAAACTGAAAACGAGGGCCGGATCTAGGGAAGGGGGGGCAGTGGGTGCATTTGCCCCGGGCGGCAGATTTCAGGGGCGGCATTTAAAGAAAGATTTACTAAAAAAAAGGTAAAATAATATAAATTTTGTATAGAAAATTTTAAGGAGGGCAAATTAAATTTTGCCCCCCCCCCCTAAAAAATCTCGTAGTTCCGGCCCTGCTGAAAACCAAAGTAATAATTTTAAAAAACTAACCTCTGTCATATTTCTTTTCATTTTGTCTGTTTTTCTTTATTCGTGTTCAATCTGTTTTTACTTTCTCTTACCTATGTATATATGTAATATATATATGAGAAAATATTGGATTCATGTCAAAAATTCGATGTGGAGATTTTGAAGGATCTTCACGTTTTGAGGTCCCCTGAATCCAAAAAAGTGGTTTTCGCGACATGGTCTGTCTGTTGTGTGTGTGTGTGTGTGTTCAATTTTAAGTATGAAGGAATTGAGCTATGAGGTTGAAATTTTATATTTAAGTTAGGCACTCTCCTAGGGCGTGAAAATAAGCTTTTAATCAAAATCGACCAAAGAGTACTAGTACTTTACTGATGTACTTTTTCAGTTTTTTTCGATTTTCTCAAAATTCGCTCTAACGATTTTGATTAAAATTCAAAAATCATTTATTTTTTAGGTGCTCTTTCAAATGTATATTCTGATTTTGCTCTCAAAATTGTTTGAAGACCACTTTACTCTTGTATTTCATAGGGAAGATAGGAGAAATGGTTGCCATGGTAACAAAATATAAATATTTTCCCATACTTATAAATTTTACATCTTGAATTCAATTGTACCCTACTGTCGGAAACTAAATACATGTCGACACGAAAAATCTGGTGTGACAAGCACAGTACACAACTTTCGCCGGGAAGAAAGTTGTGTGCTGTGCGCCAGTCACACCAGATTTTTTATTTTGTTATGTGTAGATGTGTTTTAATTTAAAGACATAAGTAATTGCTGATGTTTATTAAAATAAACCAAAATCAGTGGCTATGCCAAAAATATTTATCTTTTTTCCTCAGTCAAATTTTGGCTTCTTTTTCTTATTTTTCTATATTCATTTAAATGTTACAATAATGTTGATTTGTCCAATTATTTGTATTAATTCTATAAGGATATTATTAAATTAAACTAGTACTTTTTGGAGGATTTTGTTCAAAAGCTTATTTTGAGTGTCCTGGAGGGTACCTAGCTAAAATATAAAATTTCAATTCGCTCTATTCGCTGTCCATTTATTTCTTATTTGCAATGCATTAAGGGAAATGCAACTTGGAGGGCTCGAGATAGGAAAGAGGAAATTAAACAATTCAATCTTTTATCATCCCCTGGAGCTAGAGTTTTTTTTTTTTTTTTACTAAACGGAAATACTAAATTTCCCAAGGAATATATTAGATCGATGGGAAATATATCCTCTTCTAGAGTTTTTATGGTAGATGCACAGGAATTAATTTTATTTACATAAATGCAATGAACTTTTAGGGAGAGGGGGGGGGGGGGGGGTGAATAAAAAAACAAAATTAACTGGTCCTTTCAAATCTCATCTCAACGATCAAAGAAATTAGATTAATTGATCCATTAACTTCTTGCTTGGGAGTGGGAGAAATCATCTACAGAAGACAGACAGGTAATTTGTAGGCTCTCTCTCTCTCTCTCTTTTAAATTAGCTTTGGGGGTCCAATCTTGTTTCGATTTTAACGCCATGCTATTTATTATTCAAATTTATAAGCGCGTGATTTCTCAAAAACCGGCAAATCCAAAATTAAAAATAGGATAGTGAAAGTTGTGTTCTGTGCTTGTCACACCACTACATATATTTAGTCACACCAGATTTTGGCGTCGGTATTTATTTAGTTTCCACCAAAATATTAGAATTCAAGATTCAAGAAAATTGTTACCATGTATTCTCTGAAGTACAAGAGTAAAGTGTGCTTCAAACGAGTTCAATGGCAAAATAAGAATATACATTTTAAAGATCGTCTAAAAAATAATTGATTTATGAATTTTAATCAAAATCGTTGGAGAGAATTTTGAGAAAAAAATCGAAAAAAACTGAAAAAGTACATCAGTAAAGTATTAGTACTCTTTGGCCGATTTTGTTCAAAATTAAAAATAAAAAGGTTCTGACTTATTAAAAAAAAAAATGTAATACTCTGTATTTTAAATAGAATAAGACTCTATTTATTGTTCAAATAATAAATTGTAGTTTCAACAGTATCGAATAGATGGCAGAGTGGACATAAAGTGTTTCAGAGCGACTGACTTGCTCGTTGCGTTAATATATAAATTAAGGAGTCAATAATTTCAATATTCAGATTAAAATACCAATGTTGTTGTAGGCGTAGCCAGTCTTGTTGAGGGGCAACCCCTCATTAGAGCGAGACGGGGGTTTGCAATTAATATATACATAGATTATAAATTATTTATTTAAATTAGAGATGGGCAAAATTGTTCTTTTTGAAGAACGGGTGGTTCGCCGTTCGATCTCTGAAACGACCAGTTCATCGTTCTTTTTTCACTGTCTCTGACCCCCCTCCCCCGTCTCATTAAGGACGAAGGTTTTTTTTTTTTAACGTTCACACTTTTTTCTCATTCCCACAGTCTTTTTCGGCAACTTATAAGACTTGACAATGGGCATGGCGTAGAGGTTAGCGTGCTAACCTCGTATACCAAACGTCGCGGGTTCGGACCCCAGGCAGTCCGATGATTTTATTTAAGCCAATTGGATACCAAATGGCTTAAATAAGAATGCCTGGACCCCTATATGTATATTTATCAATAACGGTTATCGTCTAAAGTCTTAAATGGCCTGAGTTGCCGAAAAGACTGAGTGAATGTGTGTGTGAGTGTGAGTGTGAATGAGAAAAAAGTGTGAATGTTTAAAAAAAAAAAAAAAAAAAAAAAGACTTGACAATAACCGTTATTTATGGATCTATCTATATTGGGGTCCAGGCATTTCTATTTAAACCATTTGGTATCCAAATGGCTTAAATAAAATCATCGGACTGCCTGGGGTCCGAACCCGTCGCCGGTTCGGTATAGAAGGTGGGCACGCTACCAACTACAGCAAGCCCGGGGCATGAAGCAGGTTAATTTACATACTTTAGTATTGAAAAAATATTTAATTTTATTTTAATATGTCAAGTTGGATATTTACTAGCCCACAGACTTAATAAAAATAATCTGAAATAAAATGAATATAAATAATGTTTAGAAAAAAATTAACGATTAGATATAATAGTTTTATGAAAAATATTAATACCTTTTAATAAGTTAAAATTTGGTTTCATAGTATTTTTAAGGTTCTAAGCTTTTCTAAGGCTTTAAGCTGTTCGTTAAAAAAAAATTACCATATCCATCGTTGTAACAAATGGCAAAATATTAATATCAAGTGTGCTATGGAATCAATATTATCAATAATTTGTATTTTTTGGACATATCGATACCTTTTATCATCTTTGAGGGTTAAAAAATAGTTACTTCTATGCATTTTGATAAAAAATTAAACAAAAACACCAAAAAAAGCAATCTATAAGGTTAAAAAAAAACAACGATATGAATAATTCAATGACAAATGTCAGTTTTGATTGCCCGCCACCCGAATTTTATCGATAAATCCCGAACAAACTCGAAGAAATAAGGAAGAAAAGCTAAAAAAAATGATCGGAGGACTGCCCGTTTGCCGAAGACAGGCCAAAACAAATGAACGGAGGACCGGCCGTTCGCCAAACGAACGGATAAAGCAAATGAACGGAGGACCGGCCTGTCGCCGAAGACAGGTCAAAGCAACGAACGGAGGACCGGTGAACGGCGAACGGTTAAAAGCGCGACCCGTTCACTTCGACGACCCGTTCGCGAACGGAATGCCCACCTCTAATCCAAATGCCTTAAATAAAATCATCGGACTGCCTGGGGTCCGAACCCGCGACGTTTGGTATATGAGGTTAGCACGCTAACCTCTACAAAGAAAAAGTGCAAGTTTTTTATTAAAAATGAATTAAAAAAATTAAATATTTTTAAATAAAGCAATGTATATTTTCAAGGTTATTTTAAATAAAATTATTTTATTAAAAAATTTCTAGACATTCATTCATTCACTTAATTTCGGGCCGGTACGGGCGGGCCTGAAAAATGGTAAAAAATTAGGGGGCCGGACACGGGCGGGAAGTAAAAAAAAAATACGGGCCAAAAAAAATCGGCCCGTGCAGGGGCTCTATTGCAGGCAGTCTGTCCCAATGAATCAGTGCGACAGATACTACCCATCTCATCATCAGCACTTGTCTGCTAAAATGCCATTTAGAAAATTGACTCTATTAAAAATTGCTTTAATTTTAGAGGAGGAACAGAATATTAATAAATCTCGATCTCAAAGATGCTTTTGTGTACATGATATAGCTAAATCAAGGGAGGGAAAAAATAAAAAAAAGATTTAAAAAAAAAGATGCTTTTATTTAAATTGAACTAAAAAGAGAGAAATAAGAAAAGAAATAATTTAATTGTTCTTGTTAAAATTTTTAATATTTATGACTTAAAATAAAAGCGTGGGGCGCTTCGAAGGGATTCCGAGGCTCGCGCCCCACGCTTTTATTTTAAGTCATAAATATTAAAAAAATTTAACAAGAACAATTAAATTATTTCTTTCTTATTTCTCTCTTTTTAGTTCAATTTAAATAAAAGCATTTTTTTTTAAATCTTTTTTTTTTATTTTATTTTTATTTTAAGCTTTTTAGTCTTTTTTTCGTGTGATTTTTTTTAAATTAACTTTTTAAAATTAGAGGCTTTTAAATAACATGGGAAATTTTCTAAAATTGTCTAATTGGCGTAAGAGCTTTAAAAAAAAAGAACATTAGTTTGGTCTTTCAAAACTAGTTAATAGGGCCTTATTTGCGATGAGGCTTCAAATAAATGTACCACATTAGTTTGTTTGACCTATTTTGACACAATTAAAAAATTATTTATTATCATAAAAAATGACCCTTAAATATCAAATTTCACACCTCACAGCCCATCGGGAGTCTTTTGATTACATTAATTCGCGAAGGGTTTCAAATAAAGTACCACATTAGTTTGGTCTATTTTGATCAAAACCACCATATAGTGGCGTCATCAAAAATGACTCTTAAGTATTACATTTCACACCTCTAGCCCATCGGGAAGTCCTTTTGAAATTACATTAATTCGCGAAGGGTTTCAAATAAAGTACCACATTAGTTTGATCTATTTTGATCAAAACCACTATATAGTGGCGTCATAAAAATGACCCCTAAGTATTACATTTCACACCCTAGCCCATCGGGAAGTCTTTTGAAATTACATTAATTCTCGAAGGGTTTCAAATAAAGTACCACATTAGTTTGGTCTATTTTGATCAAAATCACCATTTAGTGGCGTCATCAAAAATGACTCTTAACTATTACATTTCGCACCTCTAGCCCATCAGGGAAGTCTTTTGAAATTACATTAATTCGCGAAGGGTTTCAAATAAAGTACCACATTAGTTTGGTCTATTTTGATCAAAACCACCATTTAGTGGCGTCATCAAAAATGACTCTTAACTATTACATTTCGCACCTCTAGCCCATCGGGAAGTCTTTTGAAATTACATTAATTCGCGAAGGGTTTCAAATAAAGTACCACATTAGTTTGGTCTATTTTGATCAAAACCACCATATAGTGGCGTCATAAAAAATGACTCTTAAGTATTACATTTCACACCTCTAGCCCATCGGGAAGTCTTTTGAAATTACATTAATTCGCGAAGGGTTTCAAATAAAGTACCACATTAGTTTGATCTATTTTGATCAAAACCACTATATAGTGGCGTCATTAAAAATGACCCTTAAGTATTACATTTCACACCCCTAGCCCATCGGGAAGTCTTTTGAAATTACATTAATTCTCGAAGGGTTTCAAATAAAGTACCACATTAGTTTGGTCTATTTTGATCAAAATCACCATTTAGTGGCGTCATCAAAAATGACTCTTAACTATTACATTTCGCACCTCTAGCCCATCATCGGGAAGTCTTTTGAAATTACATTAATTCGCGAAGGGTTTCAAATAAAGGTACCACATTAGTTTGGTCTATTTTGATCAAAACCACCATATAGTGGCGTCATCAAAAATGACTCTTAAGTATTACATTTCACACCTCTAGCCCATCGGGAAGTCTTTTGAAATTACATTAATTCGCGAAGGGTTTCAAATAAAGTACCACATTAGTTTGGTCTATTTTGATCAAAACCACCATATAGTGGCGTCATCAAAAATGACTCTTAAGTATTACATTTCACACCTCTAGCCCATCGGGAAGTCTTTTGAAATTACATTAATTCGCGAAGGGTTTCAAATAAAGTACCACATTAGTTTGATCTATTTTGATCAAAACCACTATATAGTGGCGTCATAAAAAATGACCCTTAAGTATTACATTTCACACCCCCTAGCCCATCATCGGGAAGTCTTTTGAAATTACATTAATTCGCGAAGGGTTTCAAATAAAGTACCACATTAGTTTGATCTATTTTGATCAAAACCACCATTTAGTGGCGTCATCAAAAATGACTCTTAACTATTACATTTCGCACCTCTAGCCCATCGGGAAGTCTTTTGAAATTACATTAATTCGCGAAGGGTTTCAAATAAAGTACCACATTAGTTTAGTCTATTTTGATCAAAACCACCATATAGTGGCGTCATCAAAAATAACTCTTAAGTATTACATTTCACACCTCTAGCCCATCGGGAAGTCTTTTGAAATTACATTAATTCGCGAAGGGTTTCAAATAAAGTACCACATTAGTTTGGTCAATTTTGGTAAAACCCAACCTCACAATTTGCGTCATCAAAAATGACACTTAAATATCAAATTTCACACCTCTAGCTCATCGGGAAGTGTCCTTAACAAAGACTCAAAGTTGGTGACCTTGAAAGAGTAAGTTAAATAAAAGCATTTAATAATAATTTAAAAAGGAGAGTTTGTAAAACTATTTCCACATATGGTTGACGATGAAACCAAGTTCTACCAATATTTTGGCATGTCACACTGTGATTTTAGAAAAGGACGGGCCCTAATTTCATAAAGCTGTTAGCGAATACCTGTTTCATAAAAATCCGCTCTTGACTTAATTTTCAAGTAAAAATTGTAAAATTGTCATGACAATTTGTCACTTTTTGTTTTCATAAAATTTCTAACCTGATAGGTGAATTTTGACACGAATAATTTGTCACTTTTTGTTTTTGAAACGATAATTGTCGTGACAATTTCTTTTTTTTTTTTTTTTTGTTTGACAATTGTAGAAAAATTCTGACAGGCATTAAAAAAGCTCTGTCGTATAACCTAGAATATATCTTCGCATCTATTTACATCGAATTGATTAAAAGGAAATAATATTAAAGTTTTATATCATATAATGCTTATTTTAAAAAATAAAGAACCTAATTTGCAACAATGCTTTATTTATTTGGTATCTTCTTCTTTTAAGGTGCGATCACACCTGGACCGGACTTGTGTTTACTGACTGGAGTTCTAACGG